>RHLR01000793.1:0-13587 GCA_009806335.1 Davidsoniella australis
GAAGAAAGAAAAGAAGAAAAAAAAAGGTATTGAAATTTGGGAGGAAGAAGAAGTGGATTGTGGAAACGATAAACGGAGAGAATAACGGACAAGGAATCCAGGACGATATTTGGGTTATAGAAGGCAATCAAGAGAGGCTCTCACTAACACGACGGAACTACATGGAGAGACCATACAAACTACAGAATTGGCCATGACCCTCTACCACTCTCAGGACTAACGGCTGGCGTTGCTGCTAGCAAAAGCCGCGAAAATCGCAGACCACTACACAAACTAATACTGCTCTCCTTCCATCCTTCGGCTCTATGGCGTTTCGCGGCTTCCCTGCTTCCCTGCCTGGCATTCGGGTCTTCTATCCCCTGCGTAGGGTTCAGATGGGCCTAGGACGTGCTGTAGTTCCACTGGATAGTTCCACTGGACCCAGTCTGTCCTGTCTGTCCTGACTGTCCTGACTGTCCTGTTCTCGGTGGGATTCATCCTCGCCGTGGCGTCCTTGATGACGGAGCCTTAGCCGTTGCTGTTGCTGGCCTTGATTCGTCGGCTACTGCTAAGCGTTCCAGGCGTCTTAGGCGGGTTTTCCCGACCCTGAACCGCCCACTGAAGAATGAATAACGAAGAACGAACAACCCGAACTTGTGCTGTTGAGCCTCAATTTCGCTCTGTTGTGGCCTGACCAAGGCCAACCATTCACTTCATACGCCAGCTGCCCCACACTGCTTTGGGCAACCAGCTGCAACCAGCTGCAACCAGCTGCAGCACCTTTCGTCTTTGTGAGAGCCGTGCTAATTCTCCGTGCTAGCACTATCTGACACGGCCTTTGCAGCCCCTCCGTTGAGCCTTGACTGCCCCTCAGCAACAACAGTACCAATTCGGCAACAAGTAAACAT
The DNA here is from genome assembly GCA_009806335.1 of Davidsoniella australis. Classification (NCBI taxonomy): domain Eukaryota; kingdom Fungi; phylum Ascomycota; class Sordariomycetes; order Microascales; family Ceratocystidaceae; genus Davidsoniella; species Davidsoniella australis. The sequence continues at coordinate 888 of RHLR01000793.1, forward strand.
TGTTTGCTCTAGCCTATCTAGCCTCCCTATAAATTTCGGTCAACAGAGCTATAGCTGTACACTGTTTGCTGCATCATAGTAGGAGCTTCTTTGTCCTCTCCGCCTTGCGTCACCGCTGTATATTATTCACGACCGTATTTCTCAGCCTTGTGTATAGCTAGTATCATCGTTTGCTGTAGCGCTAATCAACTACCGACCACGCGATTCGCATATTATCTCCAAGGCTTGGCTTCGGTCGCCTTTTACCTGTTTATCCTTCTACTTCTGTTATCCATACTGCTGTAAATACTTTTATTAGGTATGCTGATGCCCATAGCTCTCTATATCCTCACATCATCTATTTTCTTGCTGTGGCATGTACATGACTTCGGTAGTCTAGACTTGAAACTTGAGAGCTTGATTCAAGGAAACTAACACGGAATGTCACTGTATCAGCCCTCTTACATATACAATTACAACATCTGAGCTAGTTCGTCGACCTGTTGTCTTGTTCAGGATATATACCATGGCTTCCTTCCTCACTACCGTGTGAGTATTCCCGCTTCATCTCACCCACCAATACTATGACTCTCTTTAAGATCATTAGTCCTTCCTACTCACGTTATGCGCCCCCTGTGACTTTCATTGATGCCGAGCACCGTCCCGAATACCTTGAAGCACCCGTGATAGCTGACTGTCAGGCCATATTTTCTACATGTAGCAATCAGCGCACTCGCCAGCAGTTCAGAACCCGCTCCGGAAAGGGTGGGAGCTCCAGTAGTCAGCTTCGCCAATACGCTGAAGCTACCCTAGGTGGTGGCAGCTTACGCAAGATCGTCAAGCTGCCCGAAGGCGAGGATGAAAATGAGTGGCTCGCGGTAAACAGTAAGTCTAGCATGTATCTCACATGCGCCTCATAGGCGTATGTATCAAGTACTGCAAGTCCTAAAGCTAACAAATATTTTTCCTATAGTGGTCGATTTCTACAACCAAATCAATCTTCTTTACGGTGCCATCACTGAATTCTGCTCTCCCCAGTCTTGCCCCGAGATGAAGGCGACCGACGAATTTGAGTATTTGTGGCAGGATAATGAAAACTACAAACGCCCAACCAAGATGTCGGCGCCAGCATACATTGAGCAAATGATGGGCTGGGTTCAGAGCAACATTGATAACGAACAAGTTCTCCCCAGTCGCATTGGTATGTCCTCAGTATCAGGTCTCCCTTATATGCAGTTCCTTCCAACTAACAAATGAAATCTCCAGGTGTTCCTTTTCCCAAGTCGTTCCCATCCCTTGTACGCCAAATCTTCAAGCGCATGTACCGTGTATATGCGCACATCTACTGTCACCACTACCCCGTCATTCGCGAACTCGGCCTTGAGCCCCATCTCAACACTAGCTTCAAACAGTACGTGCTCTTCATCGATGAACACCGCCTCGCTAGTGGACGTGACTACTGGGGACCCCTCGGCGACCTTGTTGAAAGCATGCTGCGTAGTGATTAGACATTGATTTGACTATCAGGTCGGCCCAAGGGATGTCGTGGATAGCGATGGTACTTGTGTGCATGTCCATGGCGCGACGCTTCCCCTTCTTTTTGCTGGCTGACTATCATGAAAGACGGGCATAGAATAGAGAATTTTGGTTGGGATGCACTGGCGTTTACGGTTTCGGAGGTCTTTCTCGGCTTGTTGGGATGTTTCGGGATCATTTATTTTTGTACTCTCCTGGGTTTTATTTTTCCTTTTCTGCAGCACTAATGAATAAATGTAACAGTCATTTTTGCACCAATTGTACGACGTCACAGAATCTATCCGACGTTTCTATCATGAAGTGATATATATCATGAATTAAAATAACTATCCTAAGATTTAGCTTCTTTGTTTAAACCCCCCACTAGGCCATTTGTAGACATAGCTCACCGAGTCAATGGAGCCTCACCGAGCTCACCGGATTATGTCAGCCACAGCCTTGCTGCGTTAATTGCAACAGCGCTTGATGCCTGAGCAGCAAGGTATCCACTCAAAATTCCGAAGAGTTCATAAAGTGATTCCGACCTCAAGGATCTCTGCACCACATTGCTTTGGGAGAACCTCTTTACGACGAGACGACGCCCACCAACCCGCCGACCTTTCTCTCTCTCTTCGTGCTTCTTTCTTCCCTATCCACTTTACCATGTTGTCGAGACAGGTTCTGCGTGCTGCCCGCGTGGCTGCTCCTTCCAGGGCTCAGGCCCGTGGTTACGCTGCCGCCGCCATCGATGCGAAGCCTCCCGTTGCCGTCTTCGGTCTGGACGGCACCTACGCCTCTGCCCTGGTACGGCCATTTCTCCAACTACTGTTCTGCAAGTTCCGATCGACGAATGGCGATTTTCCGGTGCCAATTGGCATGATATCAAGCTTTTGGAGGGGCCAATTGGTGCTGCTTTGAGCTATATACACAACAACACAACCAACACATATACTATGCTGGCTAAAAGCCTGCCAATCTCACAAGGGTATCAATTGGGATTTTTGCATCAAGCAGGCTTGCCTAACAATCATGTCTTGATATCTTGAAGTCACGAGCAAAAAATGACAGCTGCAAAATTCCAATAATGACTACATCCACGAATGGCAAATCACGACGATCGATCTTGTCTTTTTTTAAAAAAAAAAAAACAAGAAGACAAATTGTCGGCCCAATTGAGAAAACAATCAGACGCATCATACGACCAAGTAACTAGTATCCCGATAGCCCGATGCCAAATAGCCGAGATGTTACCGACAAATAAACCGTCAACCGTCAGCCGCATAGTGTGTTGTGTGTGGTGGTGTCTATCGCCAAACGGTAGCCAACGTTAAAACCAAAGCCGACTTAATTGCTATCTTGCCGGAGGATCGGAGCCTAGTCTTCATGGACGCATGGAGTGGCACTACATTGTTACACCTAGATATAGCTAAGCTGGACTGTTATCCTAACTAGTATACATGTCACATCTAGCCTGTCTATCCATGATGAACCTGTGCTTCACGCCCTATGGAGGCTACCATCTCCGTCGATAACTCGGACTACTAACGCGAACCAACCGTCTAGCTTCACAGCGCATAAGCTAACCAATTATCATTCCCATGTAGTACACTGCCGCTGTCAAGACTTCGTCTCTGGATGCCACCGCCAAGGCCGTTGCCTCTCTGGACTCTCTGTTCGCCAAGGACAGTAAGCTGGCCACCATTCTGTCTGCCCCTACCCTGAGCACTGAGGACAAGTCTTCCATCATCACTGAGCTGCTCAAGGCTGCTAGCACCTCGGATGTCACCACCAAGAACTTCCTGCACGCTCTGGCTGAGAACAACCGCCTGAACCTTCTCGCCGGTGCTGTTTCCAAGTTCGCCATCCTGATGGCTGCTGCCCGTGGCGAGATTGAGATGGTTGTCACGTCTGCCCAGCCCTTGGACAACAAGCTTCTGGGTCGCTTGGAGTCTGCTGTGGCCAAGTCGGCTTACGTCGGCAAGGGCAAGTCCCTAAAGGTCAAGAACGAGGTATGTATATCATTTCTAAGAGCTTACTCTAGTGTGCTTTCAGCCCGTAATATATCCGGTATGCAAGGTTGCAGAGATATAACTAACCAATAATATAGGTCAACCCCGACATTCTGGGTGGACTGGTCGTCGAGATTGGTGACAAAACCATTGACCTGAGTGTCTCAGCCAAGGTGGCCAAGATGAACAAGCTCCTGACCGAGTCCCTATAATTCTACTACTTTGTACTAGCATTGAAGCAAGCAAAATCCTTCTGTATTTAAACTAACAACTATAACAACACACGCCCGTTTTTCTTCTTCTACCATTTCTATCTATAACGTGCCACTCAAAATATTTTACTTAGTCATCGGGCACCAAGTACTAGTAGTGCTATCACTCTGCATTTTATTTTTACTCTTTTCTATGTCTTTATCATGTTGCAGAAGGACAATGAATGTTTACAAAGCGTACCGCTAATAGCAATAGTCTTGAGATTTCTCTGTCTTGATTTAGAATTCTTGATACAGTATCATATAAAAATGATGAGGAAGTGATATAGAGTAGGAGGTTCTGTATAATAAAGTGCAATTTTTCTGTGAACTAGAACTGAAATATAGACGTACAAACAAGTAAAAAGGAACAATTGGTAAAAGAAGAAATGTAAAAGAAAAACAACTGAGAAATAGCCATAACATGGCATTTACAAATAACAATCAACGTATAAATGATTCCAACACACCACCTTTTGCGCTTCTTAAACTAGAAACAGAAGTATAAACATCCCCAGTGATATCTCTCGCTCTCTCTGAACCTCGTGCCCTCTTTCTGAACAGCTTCTTGTTGTCGTCATATGATGTCATAACTCATAATATCTAGTGGCAATATATAGCTCAAGATGTCTACTACAAAATATGAAGCGTATATCCTCTTTATTCTTCTTCTTCTCCTAGCTGGAACATGCCACCACGGCTAGCGGTGCTACCGGTAGTAATACCGAGGCCAGAGAATGTAGTAGTGGCAGAGCCGAGAGTAGCAGTGGCAGCGGCAGCGGCAGCAGCAGAAGTACTACCAGCAACAGAGGTAGCAGTAGCTGGTGCAGCAGACTTCTGGGTAGCATTGGCAGCGTTGCTGTTGGCATCGGGGCTACCACTGAGGCCATACTCGGTTTCTTCATCAGAAGAGTTGTGGGCAATGGGATCACGCACATTCTTAAGGGTAGACACGGACTCGTTGAGGTTAACTAGGACAATGTCGTCGTCGTCATCCTCATCCTTCTCAGCTTCGGTGAGAGAGAAGTTGCCAAAGTCACTACGGGCGCCGATAGAGCGCGACGAAGATGAGCGGCGCAGGTGCTTGCGCACGTTGGTTGCACTAGAATTAGCCTTGGCGTGGCGGTCAAAGGTATCGTCAAAGTAGACGTTCATGGCCAGAGTAGTGGTCTTAGGGGTCTGCGGCATAGTGGCAGAAAGGCTAGATACAAGCGAAGGTTAGCATACTTTTTCTTTATGTTCGTAGGAGGGGGGAAATCTTACGCTGTGTCGTGGATCATACGGGCTACTAGACCAGTCCAACCAGTTTGGTGGCAAGCACCAAGACCACGGCCGGTATCACCATCGAAGAACTCGTGGAACCAGACATTGTCAGTCCAATAGGAGTCGAAGTCGAGCAGATCGCTGCCACCGTTAGCTGGGCGACGACCCTCTTCATCACGCTCGAAGATACTCAGCAGACGACGACGCAGCTCTTGGGCGACCTGGCCCAAATGCATGCTCTCGACAACCTTCTTTTCGCCACGGCCATACGCAGTTGACGGACAATTAACACGCAGATCGGGACCGTAGAACAGGTAGAAGCGCTGTAGTGACTCGATCAATAGGAAGTTAACACACAGCCAGATAGGACCACGCCAGTTACTGTTACCACCGAACAGGCCAGAGTCAGAATCACCGGGCACGTATGAGACGCCAAATGTCTGGCCATTGACATCCATGGTGTACGGATTAGCCTGGTGGAACTTGCTGAGTGAGCGAATACCATGGTCACTCAGGAACTCATCCTCGTCTAGCATGCGCTCGAGAATCTTGACCAGACGGTCCTTGCTAACAATGGATAGCAGGATACGATCACCCTGGCCACGCTTACGGATACTGGCCATGTTACGCTCAGCCACGTCGCAGCGGAACTTGGTGAACCAGTCAATGCGCTTCTTGAAGGCAGGAAGCTTGTTGATCAACTCAGGCTCTAGAGTTAGGGTTGCGTACAGCGGGATCAGGCCAACAAGCGAGCGCACCGGCAGCTGCTGGATCCAGGGGCGCCCCAGGAGATGGCATCGTAGTAGAAACCATCTTCTTCGTTCCATAGCGACTGCTCGTCGTTCTGGCCGGCGCGGAAGGTCATGGCGTCCGAAATCATGATGAAGTGCTCGAAGAACTTGTTGGCAATGTCTTCGTAGATACTACGGTGCTTAGCCAGCTCTAGGGCAATGTTGAGCATGGACAGGCAGTAGAAAGCCATCCAACCGGTACTGTCGGCCTGCTCCAGCACACCACCAGTGGGCAGAGGCTCGGAACGGTTGAAGAGACCGATGTTGTCAAGACCCAGGAAACCACCCTCGAAGACATTTTTACCATCGACGTCCTTGCGGTTGACCCACCAGGTGAAGTTGATGAGCAGCTTCTGGAACACGCGCTCGAGGAAGTCGAGGTCCTGACGACCGTACATCTTGCGCTCAATCTTGAAGACACGGAACGTGGCCCAGGCGTGTACTGGAGGGTTCACATCACCAAAGTTCCACTCGTAAGCCGGTAACTGACCGTTGGGGTGGCAGTACCACTCACGCGTGAAAAGATCGAGCTGCTTCTTGGCGAAATCGGGGTCAATCATGGCGAGCACAATACAGTGGAAAGCCGAATCCCAAGCTGCAAAAAATGGATATTCCCATGAGTCGGGCATACTGAGAATATCGTCGCAGTGTAGATGGCGCCAGTGCTGGTTGCGAATATTCTTGCGGCTCTCAGGAGGCGGTGGGTTGGCCTTGTCACCATTCGCCCACTCGTTCCATACAAAGTGGTAGTGTTGCTTCGTCCACATCATGCCAGAGAAAGCGCGGCGCTGGATGTTGCGCATGTCCTCGGACATAGACAGTGGCGATAGCGCATAGTAGAAGTCATCGGCCTCCTGCAGTCTCTGCTCCACAATGTTGTCGAACTCCTCCTCATCGACGTAGACATCGGCCTGCTTACTCAGGCGGAAACGCACTACAGCGCACTCGCCGGGCTGCACACCACCCTTGGCGTTGAACTGATACCAGGCAGCAAACTTAGTGCCAGTCTTGGCTGGGTTGACAGCCTCCTTTTCCTGGTCGACAATGTAGCGGTGGAAGGCATCCTTGACATATGGCTGTGGGTTCTCGACCTCGTACAGAAGATCAAGGTTGCTCTCGTTTTCTGTGAACAGAAGCTCGGGAATGACATCATCCTCCTCGGTCTCTGACACGCCGGGCGAAGGAGCCAACCGCACATAGCGCGTGCCGACATCGTCACATGTGGTCTCTACCATCAGTGGGTCGACTGCACGAGTGTTGGGCTTCTTCTTTTCATCTTCTTCGGGCAGTCCCCAGGACCAAGTGTTGCGGAACCACACGTGTGGCACAATATGAAGCGGCGCCGGGTCAGGGCCGCGGTTCCACGCCGTCACACGGAACAGTAACTCATCCGGGTCCTCCGTGTCCTTGGCCGTCTCGATGTAGATATCCCAGTAGCGGTTGTCATCGAATATTCCCGTGTCGGTCAGCTGGTATTCAGGGTCTTGCTTACCACGGCGCGCATTTTCTGTGATCAAGTCCTTGTACGGGAACGACTGCTGAGGGTACTTGTACAGGAACTTCATGTACGAATGGGTCTAGACAGTGTACAAGTTAGCTAGGCTATGAGACTCTATAGAGTTTTGACATAGGAGCTTACCGGCGTGTTGTCAGCATGGAAATACGCTTCTCTGACACCCTCACCATGGTTGCCTTGAGGGTTCGATAGACCAAACATTCTCTCTTTCAGGAACGGACTATGATTTGTGTTAGATAGTTTACTTATAAGCACCTCGGAACAGTAACCTCAATCACTCACTCTTCGCCGTTCCAGAAGGCAAAGGCCACGTTCTGTCTACCGTGTGTGTCACAGACTCCGGCAATACCGTCTTCGCCCCATCGGAATGTTCTCGAGCGGGCGTCATCATGGGTAAAATCTTATTTATGTTAGTGTTTATGTCATGCATTAGGGTAGATAACCCTGATATAAGGAGACTTACAACTCCAGGCATCTCCATCAGCGCTGTAATCTTCGCGGACTATTTTTTTTTCGTAATGTTAGTATTTGCAGCATTTATAAGTAATATTGAAGGCCTAATCAGGAAACAAGAAAGATCCCCAAAAAGGAGATCCAGGTTTTGGGCGGGCCAGCCTAGACCAAATCCCCGGATAAGTGGATGAATAGAGACGGCATACAACAAAAGCCGCACCCCACAAACTGAGAGGTTAAAAACCCAAATGCGGCGCACCAAACAGTAAGGGAGAGAAGAGGGGGAAACAAGAAACAAAATCAAGAAACTCTGATCTCTGACATGAATAAAGAAATCAGCACACGGAAATCTGGCACTTACCCGTTGCCCACTGGCGCTCGGAAACATAGGGACCCCAGTGCTTCCAGTACTTGATTTTTTGGTGTCCTCGCTGAGGCGCTGCTCTTCGAGCGTCTTGGTCTCACGACCGTTGATAATCACCATTATGTTGGCGGACGGGCAAGAAGCTGTGTGGTAGGAGGTGATTCGTGTCTAGAAGATAGAGAGGGATGAAAGCAAAGAACGAGTAAAAGAGAAAGAAGGGGGGACCGTATCAAGATAGTCCAACAATAGATTGAGCTCGGATAGGCTTGGTAGTATGAAGTGGCGATTTCCCCAGGTCTAGTGCGCTATAATGCGGATAGGCTAGGATCGGATACGTAGGTATGATAGTAACTCTGAACCAGCAGCTACTAATTTGCGGGGGCATAGGACAAAAAAGTCAAGGAAAAGAAGATAAAGAAGAATTTGTTGGCGATCAAGAAAATGAAGAATAAGAAAGGAGGAAAAGAAAAAGAAGAAGAAGGGGAAAGCAAGCCAGATACAAGAAGACCGGAAGGGAATCGAGAAAGAGAACCAGATGCTTGGGATTTATATCTGTGCCTAAAGCATACAAGCAAGAGCACAGGGAAAAAAGAAAACTGGCTGCAAAACAAAACAAAACAACCTGGAGACAACAAAGCTCGTCCTTTTAGGTGGCCGACCTACTATCCATTGTCTTCTTCCACCTAGATCTCTAGCTCTTTGGCTTTCGTTCGCCCCCACCGAAGGCAGGTAAAAGCAAAATGCTAGGCCGCATCTGCACCTATTCTGGTCTGAAAACCCAAATAAACTCAATAGACCTATATGTATACCCAATGTGTTCTAATATATTGTGCCTAGTACGTTATGTCTACGTAGACCCAAGCTTTCAAGTCTGCATATTTAGAAGGGACATATGTTAGGCCATACACAAGTGCATCACATGGACGGCACAGCGTCCTGAAGGTGGGCGACCAAGGCAGACCAAAGCAGACGTAGACGTAGATAAACATGCCCAGACGAGGGGCTATCCGGCTCGGTTCCGCAGCCCACGACGGGCCTGGACTTTCTTTGCCGCCACAGTGTTGTACCATCTGAAGATAGATGTATATAGATATACCATCTCTGCAAATAGCAAGGCTTGGCCAGTCTCTTCGTCTTGTCTCATACTCGAGCCAAGACTTGGCTTACTCAAAGAGCTCAGAGTCTCTTTTGTTCGTGCGTGCAGCTCCAAACATAACAAAAGGTCCGTATTTAGCTTTGCGCGATCTCAGGCAAACGAAGCAGTATATTGTAGAAATCAATATGTCCGACATCCAACCAATAGAGTGTAATCGATGCAAGCCTAGTCAAGCCATTCTTACTATACGCAGAAAAGTCACAGATACGGGCCAATTCTACAGATACCAGCCTAACACGGCCCTTCTTGACCCCTCCTGTCCATCCTCCGCCTCCCTTCCCTAACCTGGTTCGCTTCCGCTACTTCTTTTTGTCAGATCGACTAAGCGATTTTTTTGGGCACACAAGAAACAAATGCCCGCCGATTGCTTTCTCCCTCGAAGCCGCATGCGATTAGCGACCAGGGAGTAGAAGTAGTAGAAGAGAGCAAGCAGAGTAGGAAAACAAGCAAGTTAGCAGCTCGTAGAATTCCAGCTCGAGAGAGCTAGCTAACCAAGCTTGCTCAGAAACAGATCCTGGCTTTGAATATGTCAGGGGGGTGGAATGCGATTAGGAGGGTCTAACTAATATACCAATGCTAACCAAGTAGCAATATCAAAATCAGGCCGCGATGCACGCCAGAAAAGAAACACCGCGAATCGAACACGAGCGGCCAGTCGAGGCTCGGCGAGCATTTAGACGGAGTAGGAAGAATAAAAGAAAAAGAGAGAAAATCAGAGAAGAGCAAAGTAGTAAAAAAGACAGATGCTTAGAAACGAAAGTTACAACGAAAGTTACAACGAAAGGAAGCAGTGAAAGATGGTTGAGGTGGATAGATGCAGTGCAGACTAGGGAAAGAAGGGGGCTTTGATGTAGTGTGGTCTTGCTTGTTTATTGCTTCGGGCTGCAACGGAAAGATAAATCAAGGTGATGATAGATGGCGGTGGTGTTTGTTGATGTTGATGTTCGTGATGGCCGCCACAGACTCAACTGGAAGTTACGTGTATTGTTTGTGTATAGCATATTACATGTGGCGCAAATCATTTCTAGTAGCTACCAAAGTACACAATCCGGAAGAGAAGACTCTTAGGCAAGAACGATATCCAATTGAGGTTCAATGATGCTTTGCTATTGGTTGACAACATGAAGCCTTTATCTATTCTATTGGCCATAGCTCCCAGCCCCGAATATGATAATGTGATAGATGGTTCCCAAAAACAACAGCAAACCAATGACATATTTCACCATATACCATACAACGTCTTTTGGCAATTATCAATTCAATTATTCTCCCATCATCGCCAAATAGCTGCTGATTGCTGATTCTTGAGTTTCCATCACATCACCTTCAGCCTACGATTAATCCATTTCATCCATCTATCCATCTGCCGCATTTCCTGTGCCATTGTCGATTCGCTACCGCTGTTTACTCCTACAAGCTCAGATGGTTCTCTGTTCTGGTGCTGATGCATAAAGCATCGATACATCCAGCTTGCTTTGATAATCCACTAGCTTATGAGAAGCATCTGGCTACGTAAGGTAATACCGCGCTCATCCAGTGGAAAGGCTTCATTGGTTCATTGTGATGTGTTAGTGAACAGTACAATAGCTTCAAGGATTCTATAGATTCTATAGTTTATGGTACTCTGCTAGAAGACTCCACAAATTATACCGGCCGCGGAATATCCAGTCTCAGTGCTGGCCTGCCCCTCTATTGACTGCTACCGAAGCACTACGTATTGCTACGCCAGTAATAATGAGAAACTTCATCCATTCTCGCCCGTATTATTCTATGTCGCCTTGCTCATATACTAAGCCGCTATCGTTCCTAATCTTCCTTTATGCTCAAGTCCGTATTTCTAGGCTTTGGGAATACCGACAGGAACGGCCAAAGTATTTTATATTTGTACATAATTTAGGTTAACGCATATTCAAATACCCCTCCTTCGTCTCTACTATATCTGTTTTTCTCTCTCCTCGCTTAATAGTATGCAAGCCTCATCACAAACTTCTAAGTGAGTTTTACATCCCGTCTTATATCACGCTATCATATTACACTCAAGAGTCAAAGCCTCGCTCTGATAGTTCTGTGCCGTTATATGCCGCCTGAAAAGACGGTCCCTAACTTACAGTACACGTCGATACCGCCGTATTACTGGTCTCAACGTTTAAGTCTAGCCCGTGTCTCACTCTTAACATCAAAACACCACTCGCAGAGTCTATAACTACAAGAGGCATATGCAATCGATTCTGATCTTTGTACACTCTACCGTTACTATCTTGTTTGGTCAGCCTCTCACATCGCAGAAATCAACAAAGTTATATGCTCTTTTCCTATGAAATTACCCTATTATGGCCACCTATTTGATGTCGATATCATGGTATCACACTACAACAGATGCGGCATAACAGCATTACAGAACCCAACACGACAGATATCTAATGCAATTGGTGCAACATAGCAATATCAATCATGCTTTTGTACCCAAAACAAATCCCAGTCACTTCCTATTCTCAATCTCACGGCTGTGGTGTCGTTATCTATCTGTCTGCATTTCTAATCTTCCCCGCCTTTCACGCAACTGTACGAAAACGTACAAGTACATTACATTACATGGCATTGCATGCCTTGTACATACAACTATATATGTATACAGCTACAACTATCACCTATTCGACCGGTCTCCTTTCTATTAGCTTGGGCTCAGCTCTCTCGCAACCAATAGCACGTCCTCAATATCAACATGGCGTCCCATTGATGATGCGATTCCTCTTTACTAAAGCCCCATTATCCATCTACATCGAGTCTCGCCAAATATACGGAAAGTATCAATGCCTAATGCCCTACTTCTAAGTATCTCGTTTTTTTATTTTTGCCACTTCTTGATAACATACCATGGTCTTCTTTCCGTGTTGAATCTACCGAGTGATGTCGTTGATTACTATGGTATTAGTAGTTCTTGGGCAGTCTTGTCTACTTACTTCATAACTTTAAAGAATCCGGAGCTAGGCCATGTCCAGTTTGAGCGACTTGCTTCTTATCATTAAGCCCACACGGTACATAATTGTCACTTTTCTTTGGCAATTGCTTAACCAGCTCGGATTTTGAATGTCGTAGCCAATACTCCGTCTCAAGGCGTTCGATTCTGTCTTAAACTAACTATAAAATTTACCTTGCAAATGTTGTCCCCGAGACACGGATGCCTTTGTCGGATTTGGTATGGGTTGTCTCTTTCTCTTTTAACCGCTATGGCTTCATGTCTTTGCGTGAGTGTGATACTAATTTGTGATGTACTTGCTAAAATTATGGTATTAGGGTGTAGATTGCTATCCAGGCGTCTGTCGAATTGAACAAGTACTGTTGAACCTTGTTATATCCATATCCTTATATATATATATATATATATTCAACATTCGATCAATCA
>RHLR01000794.1:0-13573 GCA_009806335.1 Davidsoniella australis
GATGCGTAGCCAGAAGTGTTGGCCAGGCGTCCAGCGTAGGTCGGCTGGTGCGGTGACGGTGAGTTTGGTCATGTTTGCGGCGAACGGCTGGACGGAGGTCGGCATGCCTACGAACCATTGACGACGCATATTCATTTTTCCTTCTCACTCATAAGAGGATTTTTTTTTTCTAATTTTTCAATTGAATTACAACTTCGTCTATTCCGTACAACCTCAGCACATTTGACGGCTTATCAATCTGACGCCAAACCCCACCGATTATCAAAAAATAATCGCAGAAAAAACCCTGCGTTAGCAAACTAGATCATCAACCACTCAAAATGTTGCCTATTCGTAACATCATTCGCGCTGCTCGCCCAGCTCTGAGCCGTCCTGTTATTGCTCCCCGCATCGTTGCACCTGCAGTTCGCTCTTATCACGAGAAAGATGAGTAGCCAGCCTTCCTATGCCCCGCCATTGGCCCATCAACCATCTATAAGCCTAGCTAGTCTGTATTGAGTCAGTTCTCTTGTACTAACTTCCGCGTACTGATCGACCACTACACCCGCCCTCGCAACGTCGGCTCTCTCGATCGCAAGGATCCTAATGTTGGCTCTGGTCTCGTCGGCGCTCCCGCCTGTGGTGATGTCATGAAGCTTGATATCCAAGTCGACGAGGCTACCGGAACTATCATCGACGCCCGTTTCAAAACTTTCGGCTGTGGTTCTGCCATCGCCAGCTCAAGTTATGTCACTACGTTGGTCAAGGGCAAGAGACGTATGCATCACGCTATTCCTTTTCGATATATAACATGCTGAAACTAACTATCAAATAGTCGAAGATGCTGCCAAGATCCGCAACATCGATATCGCTTCAGAGCTCTGCCTACCACCTGTCAAGCGTATGCATTGAACCAGACAAAAATACACATCCATCTACCCGCTGTTCTCTTACTGACGACATATATCTCTTTCGCTATAGTTCACTGCTCCATGTTAGCCGAGGATGCTATCAAGGCTGCCATTGCGAACTACAAGAGCAAGCGTGCCGCCCCCCCACCTAGCAACCTCGCTGGCACTGGAAAAACCCTCGAAAGTGCTTAAACAACGACATATCTGCGATTCTTAACTCCGATGTTTCTTCAACAAAAAAATCGGATATTTAACGCCACCTGTGGCTATTCCTCTCGATCACGGACGGCCTATTCGACCAATCACAATGGTGTCACAACTGTGCCGTGATCACCCTCAATCACGGAATCGCCACCCTATCTTTGTAGTATACTTCTACAACCGGCCTCGGTCACACTAGTTGGCACATTATTACTTCGAATATTCGACCACAAAACTATACCCATCGGGTTAAAAATATCGGGGGAACCCTATAACTCGATTTATATGTATCGCATCTTTAAGTTTGATGTTTCATTCGGCACGGCTTTTTTTCTTTTCACAATTTATTTTTCACTCTTATGGCAGTTTTTACGGCGTTTCGAACTGAATTTTGTTACCTTTATATTACTCTTCTTTTCCTAACAAACTTGTTTTTAACACAATTTCATTGTTTCCTTCATCTCTACATTATCAAGTCGGATATAGCATGCAAATTTATGAAAATTTTCACTCTCCACCAGTTAGGTCTCTAGACAAAAAAGACAACCGGTTATCTTGGATTGACACCTCTTTTTCCATGGCTAGACATGGGATACTGACTCTTTGTTTTTGCTGTATCCACCCAATAACCGCTATTTCCGAGGTAAATATGTGAACTTGAAATTTACAACTATAGTAAAGATACTTTATTCCTATCTATAAGCAACTCATCTTTACTTCATGGGATAAACCTCTCAGGAAAAAAGCTGGAACTCAAAACATCAATAGGCATAACTAAACTTCAACTAGGTATAAAATTTATTTATATTACATATCCATCATAAAATCCATTGCCCACTTAAGTTATCCAAAATGAAGATGAAATATGTAGCTCTGTGGTATAGCAGTATACAGTAGTAAATGAGGATAATTGACAGCTGAAAATGAAACTAAACATGTCCTATAGCACCTATTCTCGGGCTTAAGAAATTCCAAAAATCGGAGAAGGCCTTCTCGGGGTCAGTAAATTTGTGCATCCTACCCCCAATGTAATAGATTTTGGCACCAATCACAACTATTCTATCTCAATGTGACATGTCTTATTTGCTTAGGCAAGGAAGGTGTTGTTTAGCAACATATTAACTGATTGATAACGGATTGATGGCCATGTCTAGAACTATAAAAATACAATTTCTAGTCTCTTTCTAGCCTCCTTATTCATGGGAGTAGCCTAAGATACAGTGCATGTACAGTAATTGCATGCAGCCAGGCCAATCGAACACAGATACTGAAAGTTAACAAAAGTAGTGGCGATTTATTACAACATATAGTTATTCTTGGATTTCATTGTAATTCATTCACAGCATTAAAATTACAAATATATATTATATTGGGTGATAGATGATGCTGGCAATTGTATTAAAGAGACCTTGAACTGTCTGACATAACTAGAATATACGAGATATTATGCTATGAAGAAAACAAGAGTAGATGACTAGAGCTTGAAATCTGTGTTCATTCGCTCCCAGCCATCCTCAGCGGGCTCACGACTTGCAACTCGGGCTGATAAAGATGTTTTAAGACCGCGATTTTTATCTGTACAGATCTCATACACGGTAGAAAGATTAAGAAGCATTGTACGAGAAGCAAACTCACCATCGACAAGTGATTCAAGTATTTGACTCGCCTAAAACAATGTTAGCACATCATGTTCTCACAAGTCATACATACTGGTTTTGATACTAACCTCGTCCATTTTACCGATATAAAGTAGGCACACCGCTTGGTTGACTTCAACAATCTCACTTGGCTTGTCGATAACTTCTTTGACACTTGAGAAACCTTCCAATGCTGTCTCGAATCTTCCTTCTGCCATATCAAGTAACGCTTCAATGATTGCCCTTTCCTGGCCTTCGCTGATGCTGGATATAACCTCACGGGCTGCATCTATGTCTCCTACATTCAACCAAAGCATCGCTTCTGCTAGAGTATTGGCATTATCTTCTGCTTGAGGAAGAGACTTCATATGAGCTATCGCGCCAGTGGTGTCGTCTAAGTCGACAAGTGTCCACGCTACACGAGTTCCAACTTGTCGTAGACGAGCCGTCCAAAGCGCGCGCTCTTCTGAACTCCTAGACGACATAACATTTATGCGAGCTTCTCGAGCCATGTCGTAATAGCTCATAATAGCGCGCCGTAGATCGCCAAAGCCGACAGCTTGTAACTTTACATTGAGAAGACGTAGATCCCACGGTGCTAGATGCGTGACTGTAGTTTCGTCAACATATATTGTACTATTATTGAGGTCCTCAAGGGCCTTGGCCTCTTGTGCTGCTATGCTCTCTGCATCTACTAATACGAGACACACCAAGCGTATGTAGATAAGCTCGAATATACGGATATGGTTTGTAGGATCGATCGCTCCAGAGGTCAACTCTTCAGCCGCGGCAGACGCAGCTCGCCGAAAGTGGCCATGTGCTAGAAGCTCAGAAATTGGTGTATCCTGGTGTGGTTGCTTCTGGTTGTTTTTGAAGGGGGGCGGTATTGCTAGTGTATTCAGCGAATGGTATATGTCGCCACGTAGAAGGAATGAAAAGTCAGTTGGACGGGTAGATTCCGAAACACGTGGAGAGCGTACGGGAGAGTGAGGGCTCAGAAGATTCGGTTCTATCATAGGTAGAGTAGCCATGATTATTGGGGGGTAGAACTTGGGCGGTCAATTGTATGTACTGATAGTGGTGTGGCTAATAGGAGTATATACATATACATATGGAGACTAATAAATAACAAAATATATGAAAGACGAAGATAAAAAGAAACTGGCCAAAAATGCAGCGAAGGTACAGAGTGAGCTATCAAAGTCGTCGATGGAGGTTCAATTTCATACGACGTCATTTCATCTACTCGGCCCGGAAAATTGTATTACGTAAGCGGTGCAAATTAATCCTTGACTTAAACTTAATAGCAACAAACTATCTTACTATTCTTCTTGGATGAACAATTTGCAAGCCATTTCCATTCGGGTATAACGCCCTTAATAAAGGAAAAAGTCATTCTAGTATAAAAAAGCCAAGCACAATATGTCTTCTATAGCTGCTTCGCGCCCAAGGCGTTCTACTACAAGACGTCCCGTGGTACCAGTACAACAATCATCCGACGATGATCTCAGCGACGTATACGAAGAACCATCTGATGATTCTGAGAACTCAGATGGCACAGGTGATGACTTCTCTGATGAAGAGCCCGTTCAAGTAGTACCTGGGCCGACTAATTCACGGAAAAAAGCCAACTCTGTGCCAGCAACCCCCACGCCAAAGGCCAAACGAACCATAATCACGCCCGTCAAAAGAAAGACTCCCACTCCCGCAAAGCGCAAGCCAAAGCCGCAAAGGCCGACGTCAGATGCAGGTGGTGGTCCTAAGAATAGCGCAGCTAATCCCGAACGGTTTGATCCAAATGCCATTGAGCCATATCCATCCCAGCTCACCAATAGAAGCTATCATGGCCCTCTTCGATTACGGCGGCGCATTGGATTTGTACTAGAAAGATTCTATGGCCCTGCTTCTTCAGACATCAAGATTGCCGCCGGTCTGATTAATCATTGGTATCAGTATGATGAAGCTCCGGTAATCAACGCCGACTACAAGCCCATTTGGCTTCCCAGTGATTTCTATGCTCAACAGGTAGAACGTCTTGGAAAGTGGCAACAGTCGCAAGAATTCATTTCACAATGTGAAGTCTTGAACTACTGCGGTCCAAATCCAGAATCTCCCTATTATGGTAAGGAAATCACTGTCATAGCAAATGGTGTCGAATGTCGCATGCAGCGTGGCCACGTTCAGCAAGTAATGCCGTCATCTAATTCGGACTGTCGAGAACATCCCGGCTGGCTTATTAACCTGGACGGTTTGGTCCTCGGCCTCAGTTGGACACCAAAAGTCATTTTTGAACGGCAGACTTTGGCGATTTGCATGGTCCCGTTCACTGAAAACAAAAAAGAAGGGACCAGTGGTGCTAGTGACGGTGTGGTACAACTGTTAACCTTTTCTGGGCTACAAAAAGATGATATATCCCAGCCACCTGTCGTTAGAAAAATGGAGTTCCCATGGGGGTTCTCGCGACGTGCCGAGTGGTGCCCTGAAGCTCAGGATATCGGTCTAGGTATGCTAGGAGTGCTTTCCACAAATGGGCAAGTACACGTTATCAATGTAGACGAGACTGAAGGCTATTCAAGTAAGCAAACTTCTACCCAACTCACTCGGCTTTATATTCTCTAGTAAACGTGCTTACATTTTATCAAATAGCAAAATGTACTCGCATCGCAACAATTTGCCTAGATGACGAAGAACACGCCAAAGTCACTTGCTTCGCCTGGACTGGATTTAACCGTATAGTGACTGGTCATTCTGATGGAAGTGTATGTCTGTGGTCTATAGCACCTCGAGTACTATTAACACGCCATGCCACTCATCATTCACATGTAGTCGATATCGCAACGGGTTATCCCTCACGGCCGTATCTAACAGTGTCAGTTCCCGTTGCTGGACTTCCCACCCTCGTAGACTTTTTGGCACCTAGCTATGAGACAACATCTTGGGCTCTACCTAGTATTGCCATGCAAAGCACTGCTTTACAGTGGCATGACGACTTGCAGGGGTTCTTCATCAACCATCCATCGAGTAGCCCTCTCGATGCCGCCGTCAGTTTTATGCACTGCCGTTACTTCCCTCACGGCCCCGCTGTGTTATCGGCTAATAGTGCCGTAGTGTCGTTTGCTGCAGGCTATTCACATCCCTTCATACTTGTCGGTCTTAAAGATGGCTCCGTATGGTGCACCAATAGTATGAAGAAGATATTTGCAGCACGGTCAGAAAAGCCACTCAAGCGCAAAATTATTCAACATGAATTCAGACCGACGAAGTGTTTCCCAGCTAGCATCTCGACAGAAGAGCGTAATGCTGTACGAGGAGCCAGTCGACTCATTTCTTGTGATATACATGAGTTGAATGAGCGTAAGGATGAACTCAAACGAGACGATAATCCGTCAGGTAGTGATCAGGAGCAAGCTGAGGGTGATAAACCACAGTCATTCCGTATTCTTGACCCTACGCGGGCTATCAATCACGAAAAGGAAACAAGGACCGCAGCTTTATCATGGAACCCGGCTCCTGAGAATGGTGGATGGGCTGTAATGGCGACAGCGTCGGGTCTTCTGAAGGTTATGGACTTAAGTATCAAAGAGTAAGAATCTTTTATTGAAGGTACAAGTCTCTGTACGGTACATGTAGTTTTCAGTAGCACTTTCTATCAAATACAGTGTGGTGGTGATCAAATGCCTGGGCCATTGCATATAAATGCGTTAAGGCAGCTAATAAAACAAACCCGTGGAATATCTGATGAGAACTGCCGAATATATCATAGTGACCGGGTCGAGTCCTCTCTGGCCATCTGGTCTATGAAGATTAGTTGAATGGTTAGTTCCTAGATATACTAGCCCAGAGCTATGAACGTATCGCCAGAGTTTAATAAATGCTTACCGCATATATCACAGCACCTATCACGTAGAGTAGCCCGTGCACAATTACAAGATCCAGAGACATAGTACGCACTAGATATTCCCAACCGTATATCCGAAGACCTTGAAGAATCGGGACTATACCAGATGTGCCCAAGGCAACAAACATCGTGGCGCGGTACGGCCGCCATGCTGGTGTTCGAAGGCGATCAACCCAGGAGACAGCAATACATCCGATTCCCAGCATCGTGATCTATCATTAAGCAGATAAGTTACAGGTCCAAGCTCAGTAATTAGGGATGTAAGTAGAAATTCTTACTACTACAGTATATGAGTTGCGCAGGTCTGAATTACAAAAGAATCCATAGTATAACGCTGGTACGTAGCTGCCAACAATAAGACAAACGATTCCTGTATAGTCCAACTTGTTGCCCCATTTAGCAACATTGATTGAGTGGTTACTTAGACAATGGTAGGTAGCACTCATTCCAAGACACAAGATTCCTCCAAGTAGAAATGCACCAAATACAAGGATGTCCGAAGGGCCCGCAGACGGATATCTTGGTACCAAAACTAGATACATGTATATGGCGGATATGATAAATACCGCGGCGCCGAGAAGATGTGACCATATATTCACGGTTTCGTTATGTATATGCTTTCCACTGCACAAGCTTGAGCGGGTTGAATTGCTCGTGGCTCTATAGCCAGAGCGTATGTAATGGTTATCTTTGCGCCACTCAGGAAGCTCATCCCACATCAAGAGCTTCGATATGCCAGGCGTAGAGCTATGTCCAGTAACTTGAGAATCATGGTGAATCGCTTTAGCTGGTTCGGTTAGAACAGCTTTGTACAGCCGATTCCGTGACATGGCCAATTTGGCAAGAAGTCCAACAGGGTTTACAATGCTTCGAGAATCAAGAAGTCCCACGCTTAGGGTATATTACAACTCAAACCTACATTGCTGTCACGTGATACAAACCCCACCTCAGTTACGGCCACCTAGCTTGAGATCGGGAGGGACAAGCATTATGTTTAGGGTGGGATTTAGTAGCCGGGCCTGCAACTCAATTGTGTTAATGCTAGTTGTATGCGCAGGGCCCTCTCACGGCATTTTATTTTCTTTACGGCGTTGAGACAGTTGCTTATCCGTTTGTTTCCCTCACCGAATGCATCTAGTTTTGTGCCAAATAAGCCACTGCGTTGCTATCGGGTTCAAACTGCCATTGAGCTACCATTAAGCCACAGCAATAGAACCAATTCAACGAGACAGCTGCTTTGAAAGCTCATTCGCGAAGCTGTGTTTGTATACAGCTAAGCCCAAGCCAAAAGTCGTAAGTCAGACCCATAGTTTAGTTGGCTAATTCTACGTTGGATTGTTTGAGCTTAGCTCTACATCCCATACAACCTATCCCATTTGGCCATTTGGTCTGGAAAGGAGACTTGGTCTAACCTCGCGATCTGCCTTAGGTGTCTCTACCTCTTTGAAGTTTCCAATTGTCTTAATAAGACCAGCTTAATTGCTATCGCCACCCGATTTGTACTTTCTACTGCCTCGATCAATTCCTGTGGCCGATTGCTAGAACAGTGTAAATCCATCGCTGCCCCCTGCTTCTGCTTGCGAATACGTCGCGACAACTAGACGCGGATATCACCACCGCCTTTGTGCTACCAATTGCCTTTGGCTATCAATCTCTCGCCATCACTGGGATTGTCCCTCACGAATCACCGCCAAACATTGGACCGCGGTCTATCAACTCTATCCGTCAACATCTCGATACACCAGCCCTTGATACCAGCTAAAAACCATGGCTCTATTCCTGGAGAATTCCTACAGTCTGGTCCACCAGGACAATGCGGCTGACGTGCCAACGCTCTCTGATCTTCGCATGCAGCTAGAGAAGGGCACTGATGAGTCTAAAGTTGATACTATGAAGCATATCTTGACTATTATGCTCAATGGCGACCCCATGCCGTCTCTTTTGATGCACATCATCCGTTTTGTCATGCCCAGCAAGTACAAGCCGCTGAAGAAGCTCCTGTACTTCTACTATGAAATATGTCCTAAGCTTGATGCTGCTGGCAAACTTAAGCAAGAAATGATTCTTGTGTGGTATGTTTCCTTTTTAGTCTGTGATCTGTCAATGAGATACAATTGCTGTCAAAAGATACATATACCGTTTCCGCCATAGAACGATTGACTTTTTTTTCTACCCATGCTAACCACAGTTGTCCTTTCCCTTGTTTTCTTATAGTAACGGCATTCGTAACGATCTCCAGCACCCCAACGAGTACATCCGTGGAAACACACTGCGGTTCCTTTGCAAACTTCACGAGGCCGAACTCATCGAGCCTCTTCTATCATCCGCTAGATCATGCCTTGAGCACCGCCACGCCTATGTCCGCAAGAACGCCGTGTTTGCTGTCGCCTCCATCTACCAGCATTCCGAATTCCTGATTCCCGATGCTCCTGAACTTATTGCAACCTTCCTCGAGACCGAGACCGATTCTACCTGCAAACGCAATGCATTTTCTGCCCTTAGTAACATCAGCCATGATGCTGCGCTCCAATACCTGAGCTCTATCTTCGAGGGAATTGTCAATGCTGAAGAGCTGCTACAGCTTGTCGAGCTCGAGTTTATTCGAAAGGATGCCGTTCAGAACTCCCAGAACAAAGCTCGGTATCTGCGTCTCATCTTCGACCTCCTAGAAGCTGGCGCCTCGACTGTTGTTTACGAGGCTGCATCATCACTAACTGCTCTTACCAACAACCCTGTGGCCGTCAAGGCCGCTGCTAGCAAGTTCATCGAATTGAGCATCAAGGAACCCGACAACAATGTGAAGCTTATTGTTCTTGACAAGGTCGACCAACTTCGCCAGAAGAATGAGGGCGTTCTAGATGATCTCACCATGGAGATTCTTCGCGCGCTCTCTAGTCCCGATATTGATGTTCGTCGCAAGGCGCTCGCCATTGCCATGGAGATGGTTTCCAGCAAGAACGTCCAAGAAGTTATTCTATTACTGAAGAAGGAACTTGCAAAGACGTCGACCAAGAATTTGAAAAGAACTCCGAATATCGTCAGCTTCTCATTCATTCGATACATCAGTGCGCCATTAAGTTCTCTGAAGTTGCTGCTAGTGTCGTCGATCTTCTCATGGACTTCATCGCCGACTTCAACAATGCCTCAGCTGTTGATGTCATTAACTTCGCTAAGGAGGTTGTTGAGAAGTTCCCTGAGCTACGCGCTTCCATTGTTCACCGCCTTACTTCTACTCTTGGCGAGGTTCGTGCCGGCAAGGTGTACAGAGGTATCCTATGGGTTGTCGGAGAGTATGCTCTGGAAGAAAAGGACATCCGCGATGCCTGGAAGCGGATACGTGCCAGTCTTGGTGAAATCCCCATCGTGGCTTCAGAACAGCGGTTACTCGATGCCCAGGATGACGGTGAAGGGCCCAAGGCAGAGGAAGAGCAGCCGAACGAAAAGACGGCTTCCTCAAACTCCAGACGTGTCTTGGCTGATGGTACCTATGCTACTGAGACCGCACTCACTAGCCAATCTTCTGCTGCTGCTAAGCTTGAGGCGGTTAAGGCTGCGTCGAAACCTCCTCTGCGCCAACTCATTCTTGATGGTGATTACTACTTGGCCACAGTTCTGGCCTCAACTCTTGTCAAATTAGTTATGCGACACAAGGATTTGTCGACGGACGAAGCTCGCACCAACGCTCTACGCGCCGAAGCCATGCTAATCATGATCTCTATTATTCGTGTTGGTCAATCTCACTTCGCTAAGCAGCCCATCGACGAAGATGCTGTCGACCGTATCATGACTTGTGTGCGGTCTCTGGCCGAATTCACCAAGCACAAGGAACTTGAGACTGTCTTCCTTGACGATACCCGCAAGGCTTTCCGGGCCATGGTTGTGGCCGAGGAGAAGAAGCGGAAGGCTAAGGAGGCGGTTGAGAAAGCCAAGTCAGCAATCCAGGTTGACGATGTTGTTCAAATCCGCCAACTTGCCAAGAAAAACAACACAGATGGAGCTGACGAGATGAACGCTGATATGGAGCGTGCCACTGGTGGTGACTCTGCTGCTGAGGATCTGTCATCTAAGCTCAGCCGTGTTGTCCAATTGACTGGTTTCTCTGACCCAGTGTATGCCGAGGCTTACGTCAAGGTTCACCAATTCGATATCATTCTGGATGTGCTCTTGGTCAACCAAACCACAGAGACCCTTCAGAACCTGTCTGTGGAGTTTGCTACTCTTGGTGATCTCAAGGTTGTTGAGCGTCCAACAACCCAAAACCTCGGCCCTCATGATTTCCACAATGTCCAATGTACTATTAAGGTCTCATCAACCGACACCGGTGTCATCTTTGGCAATGTCGTGTATGATGGCGCCCACTCTACCGATACTAATGTTGTAATTCTGAATGACGTTCATGTTGATATCATGGATTACATTCAACCTGCCACTTGCACCGAAACCCAGTTCCGCACCATGTGGACCGAATTCGAATGGGAAAACAAGATTAACATCAACTCCAAGGCCAAGAGTCTTCGCGATTTCCTAACACAGCTCATGGCTTGCACTAACATGAACTGCTTGACTCCAGAGGCTAGTCTGAAGGGTGACTGCCAGTTCCTCAGTGCCAACCTATACGCCCGCAGTGTGTTTGGTAAGTTAATCTTTACTACTAGAAATATGGTGACATAATGTTGAACTGAACATAATCACTAACAATTATTCATCATATAGGCGAGGACGCATTAGCCAATCTGAGCATCGAACAGAAGGGCGAGAATGGGCCCATCACAGGTTTCGTTCGCATACGTAGCAGATCTCAAGGCCTAGCACTCAGCCTGGGCTCTCTTAAGGGTCTCAACAAAATTGGCAGTACTGCAAACTAAAGTTATACATGTCATGATGATACTCGGGCGTTGTTAAATAGTGTT
Source organism: Davidsoniella australis (assembly GCA_009806335.1). NCBI lineage: Eukaryota > Fungi > Ascomycota > Sordariomycetes > Microascales > Ceratocystidaceae > Davidsoniella > Davidsoniella australis. The sequence goes on from RHLR01000794.1 coordinate 11,537, forward strand.
GGATAAGAGACTGCGTATACCACCAAAGTACGGGACTGTTTTGAGATCAAGAATACGCTTTCAAGGTTATCTTTACATGAGCTGTTATTTCTATCGTTTTTGTTTCGCTTTTATGAATTTCATTACTTTGTACCTATCTACCTATCTGTCTTCCCTCCATAATCTCTATACACCGTGAAAATGGATATACAAGCACGATAAACATCACAAGAGCATATGTCACGAAGTCAAATGATGAATACATGTCATGATTATAAATATTGAAGATCACTTGAAATTTGCTCGATATGTATTAAGGTTGTAGATATTAGTTGAATGTGAATCAATAGATAGATATTCAGTATAACGACTTGTGCAGCTGAACAGGCACATAGTATTGAACTTGTAGTGATAAAGCAAAAAAAAAACAACAGAACAAAAGCAGAGAGGGGGTATCGATTTGAGGGGAGAATGGTAGCAGATGTATCTTGAGCTATGCATGCTCAGATAAGATTAAGTATTCAAGGTAAAAGGCAATGAAATCATGACCAAACCGTTTTCAAGTGTTTGCGCTCCGTTTCGGGACGACTAGACCGTTCAAAACATGGCCTTCACACCAGTTTTGTTCGCTTAGAGTTTTGGTTTCCTTCAAGGGCCGTCCCATATAAAACAGACGAACTGTGCGGTCGGGTGGGAATTCCGCTGTAGTCAACACAGCCTTTCGTAAAAGCCGCACACTATCGCTAGGGCCGACATCCAGTATGATATCACGAGAATTTACACTCAAGCGGACTACGACTTTTATATGAGAAGCTACCCTGGAGGCTTCACCTTCCAAACTGTGCAAGTCTTCTTCTTTTTTCTTTTGGGAAGCTTTATATAGAGGCAGCTCTCCATCAACGTCCATCTCAGTTTCGGAGTCAGTTGTGCCAGAAGGTTCAGACGATGATTCGTTACCGTCGACCATAATGTTCAGTGGATCGCAGATCACAGGCTCGCTCAGTTGGTAAAGATTTCCACGCTCATCGTAGGCGCCATGTAACAGATTCCCGGTGGGAATAGTTATTCCAGCAGCATCCAATATTCCCTGGGCTGTACTCTGTGCCTCAATACGATCTTCGCCAGTTACGTGTTGCCGGTCAGCTACCCAAAGCTGCTCCAGTGCCAGTCGAAGAGTGGCCCATGCCTCAGCCTGGCCCGTGACTCTAGTATCGAAAAACTCTTGGCGATAACAATCTAGTTTAGAGGGTGTCCATCGTCGAGCAGAGGTACTAGTCCAAGGTGATCGTTTAAGTGGTCTGTTATAGTGGACATCTGGGGGCGCAGACGCCTGGTTAAGTAAAGAAGCTGCGGCTTCTATCTCAAGCTCGCGTCGACGCTGGCGCCTAGCATTTTGACTTTGTGTGCGACGAGGTTGAGGACGCACCGTAGGTGGAAGAGCACTACTCGAAGCTGTGGCAGTAGCTGCTGAAACTATGCTAGCTGATGTAGGCGTTGCTGAGCGTGCGGTTGGTGCGCCATTGGTGACGATATGTGAAGAGGATGAGATAGCGTCACTAGAGTACGGACCCACGATTGAGTGACAACAACCCTGCATAAGATTGTTTAGTATTAGACAAGCGTTATCATAGCAGTGGTCTAGCTAAAGAATATATCTATAAGCTCACCATTTTTGATAACAACCTATGGCGACAGGACTTGTTGATTTTTGGAGTTCAAACTACATAAGTAATGTGGGATGTTGGCACATGATTGCACATAAGATAGTATGTAAAGGGCAATTCTTGTATAGCCTGTGGCTCGTGATGTGTTGAAAGCAAGTCTTTATGCTAGGCTTACTAGCACCGAAGGCGACTATAAACCTATGATGAGGACGGAAGCACAGAGATAACAAGATTACGACCTGTGTCTATGTATAGTTTTGTAACTCGAAAAGAATATGGTTTAAGGGGTAATCACAAGTCTTAGTCATTTATGAAAGATCTTTTTTTTGGTAGATAGAGGCAGGAAGAAAGAATGGAAGAAGAGAGAACGAGAAAAGAAAGATGGCCAAAAACA
>RHLR01000795.1:0-13558 GCA_009806335.1 Davidsoniella australis
GTTGCCATGATTTTTGCTCTTTTATATAGTCAGTAGTATTTGATATCTTCATCATTATAAAGAAAGTTCCGTTTCGAATAATCATATTTGATTTAATTTGTAAAGTTAACTAACATCACTGACGTCTTGTAACATCTATTATTTTATTCCTATCATGTTTCCCAACATCTGCCAGCACTATTTTATTTACCACTATCAAACCAAACCAAGCTGTACTACAAACAAATCTTCAGCATTGTTTGTTCTTATCACCAACTTAGTTGGCGTGAATCAACTCTTTGGGAAGGAAAGCCCATATAGTGCCGATGATCGACATCGACGTCGAAACAACGATGAGGAAGTAACAAAGTAAACGCTCACGGCTAGAGATCTCATGGCCGAAGAGCTTGAGATAGAAAGCGAGCGGAAGACTGTCAAAAAAGAGAATGTTAGTTTTGGTCGACATAAATCAAGCCATCTTCTTCATATGAAAAAAAAGAAGAGAGACATGAAGCTGGAAATATGATTGATTCTCAAAGGAAACTTACATAATACAGATACTGAAACAGAGACCACTGCCCATAAAAGCCATGATCGTATCGAACGAAGGCAGGATAATAGAAATGATCAAGAACACCACAATCACAGCGACTTTGATAAAGACTCGCAAGAACGAGCGTGTTCCAATCGACATCGGGACGGATGGATCATTAACACCCGCAATAACCTCGGCTGTGTTGACGATCGGCCGGGCATTCAGTGGAATCTTGGTCAACGGAATGATGGCGATGAAAATACACATGAGGAACGTGAGGGTACGAGGGTAGCCTGAAGTACTGAGGATGTTGGAGGTGATTTCCTCGGACACACCATCGCCAAACATGAGGAGACCGGCAACGGCCGTGGTGGCATCTAGGATGTAGGTGAAGCAGAATGTGGTCTTCACGGCGCGGGCATATTTGTAAGGATGACGCATATCTCTGTAGATATTAGGGAAGACGGAATGGCCACCCCATGGACTTAGTAGAAGACCGAAGGAGAGCGGAAGCGTTGACCAATGCTCGGGGAAGAGATAGGTTGCTGCCGGCTGGATAAGAGAGCCAGGGTATTCATCCTTGACGAAGCCGTCGATGATGACGATAGTTACGACTAGAAGAGGAGAAAGAAGGGGCTTCGTGTTAGCTGATGACAGGAGACGAGATTACACAGGTTCGTAGTACTTACTCGATAAGCAGCAGAAGATGCCAATAACACTAGTGAAACTGAGAAGTCTGAGCGGTAGGAAATTCAGCGGCACCATCAATATGCAGCAAAGCACCTTCCACTCGACTGCCGAGAGCACATCAGGGAAAAGCAACTGAAGAGAATCGGCAAACAGCACAACTATAGAGGTTAGTAGTAGATTAGATTAGTTAGTTTGTTAACATGTAAAACGCGAATCAAGTGATCGGGGAATGATATATTTCTTACTCAGCGCAACACAGGCAGCTAGTAGCTCCAACGTAAAGAGCACACTGGTAGCGACTCGTGCCTTGCTGCCAAACGAGATATACGCTAGATCGGAAAAGGTGATGATGGTATGGTCGAGGTCCATGCACTTGGCTAACAGCCGGGCTGTATAACTGCAAACGAGTGCCGCCGCCGCTAGTAATATCATGCCGCAGATCCATCCGGCATAGCGAACGCCCATGGGCAGACTGAGTAGACCGACGCCAATAAGTACGCTGTGAGAGGAAATATGTTAGTTAGTACGGTTCCCATGCTGTGTTCGAGGGGGGGGGGGGGGGGGGGGGCTACGCTAAGGATGCTGCTTATGCTTACTTGATAGAGTTGAAGACGGTCTGTGGCAGAGTTGACTGGCCCTCTACGGCGAGCACAATCTTGCCATCCTGCTCAACCTCACGCACCAGAATCGGCGGGATATCTCCGGCAGCTTCGCCCTGCTGCTGCTGCTGCTGTTGCTGCTGTTGCTGCCAGGCCCGAGCCATACCGCTGCGATCCGTCAAGACCGAGTTAACCGAGCCATAGCTGTTGTAGCTCTGGTAGCTCTGGTAGCTTTGGTAGCTACCAACCACTGGAGGCGTAGCCAGATGCGGCGCGGCAGCAAAGATAGAGCTGCGTCGACCGCCCGAGTTCCCGCTGGAGAAGCTGCCGCTGCGCCGGCCACCAGGATGGCCAGCTAGAACGCCGGCAAGCTCATCGTCTAGCGCCTTGCGTTCGCGATCGCGGAAGTCTTCGACGTGCGTGCCAGCTGCGGTATCGTGACCTCCAGCACCACCACCACTATGGCGGTTGTGCTGGATCTGAGCGCCGAGAATACCACTAGCGCCGCTGTCGACGGAGCCGGCCTGCGAGGATGCGATGGCACTGCGGCCGTGCTCGTACGACGATGGGATACCGCCGGTGTTATCAGATGCACCGGGTGCGAGAGGGGCTTGGTCGGGGGCATATTGGAACTCGGGCTGGCGCGGGATGACTTCTTGGAAGCCGGCGGCACGTTGCCAACTGCGGGTGAAGGAGCGGATCGAGTTGACGCCGCCAATATCGGTTAGGGCGGCAAGACGGTTGGAGTTCGAGGAGCTATATGTAGGTGGTCACGTGGTCAGCATGTAAATAAGGCAAGAGCATAAAAGACCTCCGATAGAAGAAGTAGGAAACATACCGGCGTTCGCGCGGGCCGATGCCCGGAAGCAAATTCGTCTCTTCGTCTACAGCGCTTTCCTGATCATGAGCCAAGCCATCGGTCGTCCATCGCGAAGCAAAACTACCCGAGAAAAAGCCGGCAGATTGATCACGATCGTGGGGAAGGCTGCTACTGGCCATTGTCGGGACAATTTCACGGCAGGCGCAACAAGTTAGGACGAGAGAATCGAGGTAATTTCTGTTTGTGGCGCACTCCAATGTTTTTTTTTTAGTTTCTTTTTATTTCGTAAGATAGGAGTATAAAAACACTCGAAAGAAAAGAAAGAGAAAGAAAATATATCTAGAATAGCAGTTAAAGAAGAATAGAAAAATTCAATAAAAAGGCCTTTTGGGGAAACTGGCGTCGTCGATATTTCGATCTTTAGCTGCAAATATTTGACTGCTCCAAAAGGTTTCACGCGATTAGATCGCTTTTACGGGCGCAAACCCGTACATATACTATAGCGAAGACGCTATAATAACGATATTAACACTACCTAACTGATCTCGGGTCTGAAGAGCGTGCTGATCCTGTTTGAGATAAGACTAAGCTTGCAGCAGAGTGGGAGGGCTCTTTAGTTGCTTTAGTGGTATAGCGCCCAGTAATTAAAAATAATAAAAAATAATAAAAAAATAAAAAAAAAAAGGTCAAGTAAAAAACCAAAGAATCGAAAAGAATCTCGACCAACATGCAAGATGACGATCTTTTCTTCTTTATCTAGGCTGCTCTTCATGTAACCAAAGGGAGGGGAAAACCAACAGGCAAAAAAATATACACAAATTTTTGTCTGGCCGCCTGCAATACCAGAGTTTTTGCCTCTCAAATTTCCATGTTCCTCCTCCTGACCTCCCTCCTCCTTCTTCTCGCACAGGCGCTGAAAATGTAGTAATCACTGAATTTTATATCGGCACAGTGATCGTATCTGATTCTTTCTTCCCTGTCGCCGACGATAGCCTCTTCTATTTATCCAACATTGCCTTATGTTCCTGTTTGCTGGCTTAGACGTCTGTATCAATATCGATAATACATGTTACCTCAGTCTTTTACACCAAGCAACCCACCAGCCTAGCCTATTTTCTACGCCTACAAGCCATGTAATTGGCTAGTGATAACGGAGCTGTTCGCCGCCTTCAAACGAGCCCACGATAATTAGCTGCTACTATTACTACCGTTTACTACGACTGCCACTCTCGCCAGCGTCGCACTAACGTGGGTGACTAGACCCGGGATGGATACAATGAGTGATAGACTCAAAGATAGCGTCTTCGTTAGTTCCATAAACCCAGTCCTAGATAGCATAGCAACCGCTAATAGAAAACCCCACCACCGCGTCGTTATCGTGAACAGATATATATCAGGCTCGCGTCTAGCTTTCTCACGGGTTGTTGTTCGCATTTCACGTTGTCGGTGCGTTCTTATCCTGGCTGTATTATTTATATTGAAACTTTTACAGTGAACGCCCAAAACATCGCATAATACAATACAATACAACACACACACACACACATTCTCTCTCTCTCTCTCTCTCGTTTATGCTCATACCACTCGCAACAAGCTTCGCCTTCTTTCTTCCTGTTACACTTGTAGTCGGTTAGCACATTTCCGCGCAAACAATAATTTCAGTGGGAGGGATGGTCGTATTCTAATAGCCGGAAGCCTACAACTACGCGATGCCCCATTTGTATTTCTAAAAGCGTTCAAATATGTACGTCCAGCTACGGCTATCTGCAGCTCAGCTTACCGCTTACATGTGTATAATATGCACCTAATTACTTACATGAATCTGCCACTATCATTGCTACTTTATCATTCGATTGCTAGCTTGTCTTACCAATCCTAACATTGTACATACATTGTAGTCGTATGTAGGTATGATATGATCGAGTAGGAATCTTCCATGTCAGTCAGTGATTCAATATGAATTGTATGAGCTATTTTCGCTCAAGTAGTACCTGTCTCATGAACAAGGAAGTCGGCCGCTTGATTGCTAGTACTACCTTTAAAAATGTTACTTCACCTTGTATTTTTTGTATTTTATCATTATACTTACCTGAATAGAATAACTCGTAATGAACAAAGCTAATTTATGAACATTTCAACAGTGCCTAATAAATCGATCACAGGCCCTATTCACAAACACTACATACATATATCTGTACTGTACTTGTCTCAATTCCGCCTCTTGGCTTCATTTCTTTCTAGCATCTCGGCCGATTCGAGTCCCATCACGGCTTATTCCGGAGCTCATATTCCAACCCGACCGTAGCTAGCTGTCCCCACTTATGTATTCTTTTCTTATCGGAGCCTTATCACTGCCTTTTTGTGAAACCTGAAATTCATTAAGCGCCAGAAGATTATGGGATCTCTTCCAAGTTTGCGTATTCGATTTATCACCGACTACAGCTCTTTTCATCTCACCTTCATCTCATATGTCCTATGTCCTATTCATTTCTATTCCATCCACCAAACTTGAATTCCTAATAGCCAGGTAGCTACATTTCCAGCCAAGTGCTTACCCATATTCCCAGCCACGATATTGCAATGGCAACTTCACAATCACGGCCCGGAGATCTCAATTCCGGACTATCACCGCCATTAGCCATATTAGATGCATTATGCCACAGGAACAAAAACCAGCATAGACGCTCTGCCTGGTGGAGAGACGCGGGTATTTTACGCCGCTCAATTCGTAGATTGCTAGATGAGCAAAACTCAAAACTTCACACTGAACGAATACAATGGCTTGGCATGAACATCGCCCCATCATCTTTCTGGTACGTTCATAAGACAAGATTTGTATTATGGTTCTCGCGTCTAACAATATATGCATAGTTCTTTCTCACAACTCGCTGCCGACAACCAGTTTGCACAACTCGGGGTGGCCCTTATTGGTGTATTGTCGCAGATACAGAGTGTTATACGGCCATATATACCGCCAACACCACAAGACGCCTCTTGCGAACCTGTGACTATTCAAGTCGGTGTCAAATCAGATCCATTATCTCAAAGACCAAGCAAAGGCACATCATTGATACTAAGTAGTATAAATACGGAAGACTCCGGCATCACATTGAAACGCCGTGATGTCGACCAATTCCTCCCCTCGGATACTGAAACCGAGACTCCACCTATCAAAAAGCCAAGGAAGTCATTAAAAAATACCATTGATGCAACGACCGAAAGGTTAAGCAAGAAAGAAGATTCACTAGACAGCATATTCGACGACATATCAGCCCGAACATCAAAACGAACATCTGCAATAGTACATGAGAAGACTCATTCATCCCGAAAACACGATACTGAAGCAAAGAAGCGCCAACAGAGAGATTCGGATGTTGAACTTGACGATGACTTCTTTCGATCATGTTCAGTGTCAACAAAAGCAAAAGTCTCTAAATCTGCGCCCGCCACTACGTCTTTCGATGATATATTTAGCTCCACGACAAAATCCGAAAAGAAACGTAGTAAAAAGCCAACAACCGATGGCAGCTCGACGGTAAAGAAAAAGAAGAAGTCGACCAAACCTAAGCTCGGCACTGATATGAGTGACCTTTTTGGTTCGTTATAGCCTAGGTTCACCGGTTGCCCATATCATATCCTATCCTGTATCACTCACGTCTTTATTGCATTATAAAACAAATAGAAGTAACCCGTATATTACATATATGCCAGCTTCTAGCTACACAACATTAGGTTGTCGTACACAACAGGTGGCCAATTGCATTTGTGTCCGCCTACAGTTTGCACGCGAACGGAATCTTTTCATTTGTCTGGATTTGTTGGGCGTTTGTTTTCGGAGTACGTACAGCAAAAAAGTAAAACGTAGCCTGTGGCACCCAAATCTATAAATCTCCATATATATATAATCATTTCTCGTATGGCATTCTGTATGGAAGACCTTGACATGCCACATGTACGCTCATGACAGGATAATATATGCTTTATATGTTATATTTCCATCTTCCATGTATCACCATGCAAGCCTGTTCACCTGTTCATTCGCTATGCAGGTATTGGGAGCATATATAGCATACATATACATATGCAGCACCAATATGGCTGCTTTAGACTTTACAACGCCGGTCTCCTCTTCTTTCGATTGTTATTGCTATATCTGTGCCCAGTTATGATAGAAACACATCAAGTAGGCTTATCCACCAACCCCCTTGCACAGAATGTTAAATCCACGCCCATCACACTAGCATTTTTGCTACAGTATATCCCTTCTCTTCTTAGCTTTGTCCGTATCATCAAACATGGAAGATTTGATTTGGGCTATTCAGCACCCGTTCTCTGCAAAGACTTCAATAGCCTGTGATATTGGAACATAAACCTCCAGCTCACACGAGAACTGAGCCGCTAGGACAAGCACATCGTCATAACGTGTTTATGTTGCTTTTTTTGATTCATTTTCATCTTTGTTTCCTTTCATACACATCATGTTTCTCCTGCTAGTACTGAGAAATAAACATGCATTGCACGGAGCACGACTCAGGACTTACAAACTAGACACGCTCAGAGCTCTTTGCCTGTCAGTGCGCAGAGTTGCGAAGAGTCTGATCCGTTCTTCATTCTTATAAATCGGTCTAGCATCATTTCCTTACATATGCCTAGAGTATATTTCTTGTACTCCTTCTATCTCAGCCATGTTGTCTCACGAGATACATGTAGTGAAAGGCGTTGAAAAGATAATGATCCAAGGCCTTTATAGATACATATGTACATATAGCGATAGCGCGTACAGCTAAATACACACCAGTGTGCGCATATTTGTAGAAATCAGCTTTCTCCCCTTGTGTCAAGCACGTACAGAAAGCGAGAAACAAACAAAAAAAAACCCCGACTAGATTCAGTTGGCTTACCCATGCTTCTTAGCTTAGTAAGTATCATGCCTGTACGGCAAAGAAGATACCCATGCGCACAGATCAAGACCAAGATCCAGATTGTTTAGTATTGCCCAAGGTCACTCAAAGTATACATTGGGGGCCATGGCGATTGCCCAAAAATATGTGGCTGAAAGGTACTTGATTTATAGTACAAAATGTGTTCTAGAAGATGTACTGATGTGGCGTCTGCTGTGCTCCTCAAAGTGAAAGTACTCTGAAAGTACAAATATATGAATCAGGCTGCATTTCCTTGAATGGATAAAGCAAGACAAAAAAAGGAAAGAAAAAGAAGAGAAGCAACAAGGAAATGAAAAATGAAATGAAATGAAAAAAAGACCCTAATTTATTACGAATGTTTTCACTTTTCCTCACGAATGGCATCTCTATTGGGCCATCCCAGCCTAGTAAGCAAGCTGATAGACAGATAGACATGATGATATGATTGGGATAATACGATAGGATGATAAGGATGGATGCAGTCAGCCAGCCCAGCTACATATATTTGTGCACTTTTCATTTTTCTGTTCTTTCAATATCGCCTTCACGCCAAACATAGTTAGTCAACGCACTGCAGCCAAGACTTAGTTATCGTTATCTATCTCAAGTGTAGTTAGTAAGCAACAGTGAAATATACCTATGGATATAGATGGATATATATGTATCCAGTGATCAAGACAAGGCTGTAGGTCTATAATTATCATACTCTCTGCAACTACCTTCATTTTTGTAGTTTGCCATTGGTTGTCTTTTTTGCGTTCCTTCCTTGTTGTGGTGTGTTCCTCGCTCGCCTACCCGTACTAGCGCCAAAAGGCAATTACTGGCAAAAAAAAAGCACATCCTTTACATTTATATTATTTTATTATTACCTATTTTTTCTTCTTTTTTTTGGCTGGTTGCTGTGCTGCCACTGCAACTACGCTACGCTGAGATCCGGCCGCCCAAATTCTTGTCGCCCTTCTCTTCCCCTTTCCATCCTTCCCTTTTTCTGTCTTCCTTTCTCCTCTGCTATTATTCCAGCACAATCATCATCGTTCAACATAACCCGTTATCCACGTCTTCCCTTTTTCTCTTCTCTCCTCTTCTCTTCTTTTCTTTCATTCATTCATCTTCGCCCTCCTCAAAGCCTTGTCTACGGTTGTTAATTTGCCCGTGCTACACAGGTGCTTCAGCCTACTGCTATTTCCGGCCTTGTCTGTCGGTCTCTTCTCGTGCGTCTTGTTTTATTTAGCCTGGTGTTGTCGCCCTGTCTGCTATTGCTTTTTTTGCTACTGCTATTTTGCTGCTGCTACTAGCCAACTAAGAAAATAAGTGTCACATCAACCTAACCAATAGCGTCTGACGCCTGACGCCACCCTTTTGCTACTCATCCCACCCAACGGTCTGAGCTCTTTTCTTTCTTTCTCTATTTTCTTTTACCTTACTGTACTTTACTTTCTTGTTCAACAGCTCTACGCGACCTCGACCTTGCCAGTTCTCTTATCTCTTATTTTTTTTTCTATTTTTTTCTTTTTCTTTTTCAAATCAACCTAGTAAGCCAGCCGCTATCCACAATCACAATCCATTCATTCCCTTTTCATTCTTCTCCCCGCAGCCTCGCGTACGGTTGGTTCCTCACCAAACCTGCTATTTCCTCCCTGTAATTTTCTATCCTACATACATCGCGCGCACTAGTCCATCGTCACCACCGCTGTCGCGACAAATCAATCGCTCCCATCGTGATCCCACCCGACTTTGTATCCCATCCAGATCGCGCTGTGGCCGTTTCCGTTTCAAAGACGCCTGGTTCGCCCTAATCAAACAGGCGCCCGTCTTGTGCTGTCTGGCGCGCGTTTGCGCTTCAATCGCTGCATCGCTGATTTTCATCTAGCCATCTCATCAATTCTAACCTCGTTCTTCTCTGTCATCATAGTCGGCAACTGTGTTGCTTGATATCCTTGTATCGACGATACGATCGCCAATATTCGCTTGCATCGCAAAGGGACCGACTTTCTCATCCCATCGTGCCAACTATACCATCTTGACAGCTAGATCCCAAACGTCATCCATCCCTCCACGAACTACGGTCGCATCACATCAAACTAAGTGCCAATTTGGTGACAACCATTCTTCTTGTTATCCCGATCAGCGCCTACTTGATATCCGCCATGTCTATGTACCCGCAACACCCGCCCCGGATCGGTGGTGGCCCACCCTCCAACCGTTTCAATGAGCTTTTGGATCAGGTTCGCTCTGAGTATGAATCTCAGATCCGCTCGGGCGAAAACTATGAGCATCAGAGTATGTAAACACCGCCAACCTTGAGTCATCTTAACACATGCTAACGGTCTCTTGTCGATCAATATAGTTCAGTCTCAAGTAAGTGAGCTCCAGCTCATTCGGGAAAAAGTCTACGCCATGGAACAGACACACATGACTCTCAAGCAAAAGTAAGCATTTTCTATGATATTGATGTTTTACTACCGACACACTCTTATTGGCATCCATATTATTGAGTTCAACGTGCTGTAGTACTAACCAGTCTCTCCGCAAATAGGTACGAAGAGGAGATTGCACATCTGAGACGTCAGGTAGAATCAGCTCGCGGAGCCCCTCAGGGCTCTATGGGCGGTCCCCCCCCTCATCCTGTCCAACAACCACCTGCTATTTCTGGCGGTAGTGGAATCTTCAATGGGATTATGTCCGGTGGTGGTCAAGGAGGTCTTGCGCCGCCGCCTCAGCCTCAGCCTGATCAGATGCCTCCTCATGGCCAAATGCCTCCTGGCCCTACTGGTCTACCAGTCCCTCCTCCTCCTCCCGGCTCTGGTCAACAACAACAACCGTTCCCTCCGCAGGGTAGCTACGGTCAGCCTCCCATCTCAAACGGAATGGGCCCTCAGCCTCCGCAATCAACCGCTTCCTCCCGGTCCCGGGGTCGTGGAATGGGCCGTCCCCCACAAGCTGCTGGCCCTGCTACTCCTCAGATCAGCAACCCAATGCCATTCCCTGGTGCCACTCAGTCTCCTCAGGTCTCACACCCTACTCCTGATCATGCTCGCATGGGTCCTCGACCTCCCCAGGGGCCCAGCAGCATGGAAGTCGATCCCGAACGTCTTCCTCCTCAGCTAAAGAAGACTGGTAATGACTGGCTTTGCGTCTTCAATGACGCCGTCCCTCGTACTCTAGATGTTGACCTTGTCCACACTCTCACCCACGAAAGTGTCGTTTGCTGCGTACGTTTCAGTCACGATGGCAAGTATGTTGCCACTGGTTGCAACCGCTCCGCTCAGATCTACGACGTTGTCACCGGTGAGAAGATTTGTGTCTTGCAAGATGAGACTGCCGATGTTGCTGGCGATCTATACATTCGCAGCGTCTGCTTCAGTCCTGATGGTCGCTACCTAGCCACCGGTGCTGAGGATAAGCTGATCCGTGTTTGGGATATCCAGAACCGCTCCATCCGCAACACTTTCTCCGGTCATGAACAGGATATCTATTCACTTGACTTTGCTCGGGATGGCAGAACCATTGCCTCTGGCAGTGGTGATCGTACCGTTCGTCTTTGGGATATTGAAAATGGTACTAACACCTTCACCCTCACTATTGAGGATGGTGTCACCACCGTTGCCATCTCCCCTGATACCAAGTATGTCGCTGCTGGCTCTCTCGATAAGAGTGTCCGTGTCTGGGATATCCACCAGGGCTACCTCCTTGAGCGTCTCGAGGGCCCCGATGGTCACAAGGATAGTGTCTACTCTGTGGCGTTCTCTCCCAGTGGCAAGGATCTTGTCAGTGGTAGTCTGGACAAGACCATCAAGATGTGGGAACTAAACACTCCTCGTGGCTCTTCTGGCCCTGGTCCTAAGGGCGGTCGTTGCATCAAGACCTTTGAGGGTCACCGCGTAAGTCTCATTCCATCCTATTATTATTTTTTCATGTTTATTCCCATTCACCTGTTTCTCTACCTATTTACATTACATTGCGCTAACAACTTATCAATAGGACTTCGTTCTGTCCGTTGCCTTCACCCCCGATGGCCAGTGGGTCATGTCTGGTTCCAAGGACCGCGGTGTTCAATTCTGGGATCCCCGGACCGGAAACACCCAACTCATGCTCCAGGGTCACAAGAACTCTGTCATTTCTGTCGCTCCTAGCCCTACCGGAGGTTACTTCGCTACTGGCTCTGGTGACATGAGAGCCCGTATTTGGTCTTACCGCAACATCTAAAGTTAATATCATTTCATAAACGGTTCAAGTGTCAAGTTTTACAAAACAAAAAAAAAAAGACATTTATACCTTGGCTAGCTGCCGTTAGTTCAAACCAATCTCAGTTGCGTTACTTTTCTTTAGAGTGCGAGTCATAAAAAAGACCGCCAATTTGAGTGTACTTTGGGTTTTCTGGAGTCCTATGTAAGCGGATTGAATCATGACTATTCAGAGGTCAATGTTGGGTTCCTGATACTCCTGTCTTTTCTTTTTTTTTCCTTTTACTACTACTGCTACTATTCTTTATTCCTTTTCGGTTGTTTCATGGGTTTGGAATTGAGCAACGTCTATTTTTTTTTCCTACATTTTATTCTCCCCGACATGCATACATAGCAAGTGTGGATTACAAGACGTATCTACGCGAATTGTAAATGTCCCTGTATCTTTTTTTCTGACTTATCTACTTCGATAACTCTTTTTTTTTTTTATAATGATTGATATATAACCATGCACAAGTATTAGTTGGTGGTGATACATATGTCCAATAGTGTCCGACTATATCCTCGGTGTTACTATTCATACTTGTACAAACTAAACTGATTGTAAATAGCCAATTAATCTCGGTTTTCATGTTTGATTTGGCTACGGGGGATATAAATGATTGTCGTATATGGTTGTATGTAGTTTCTATACTATAGGGTTGTTAACCCTTGTGGTTTGAAAAGTATCGCGTGATCTAGTCGAGTTATTAAAGAAGGTAGGTTGAAACGGCACATATATAACATTCTTTTAGATATGTGGATGTATCTAGACCGCAGGAAGTAACACATGTTGTTGTTATTCCCTTCCGCCACTATCACTGGCTATTTGTATCTTAGCCCTGGTGACAACGCGTATTATTGAGAGCGAAAGAACCAAGATTGGATCACATGGTTGAAAACCAGGTTAGGAGCGTGATTATGTAAGGTTCGTCAAGACCGATGAATATACATATATATAAATAAATGTATGCATGTGTTTATGTATGATGCTGTATGCATGGAAGGGGATTTTCGCGTGTCTCGCGAATTGGGAACGATTTGACACTGAGCGCCGATATTATATATATAACAAAAAAAAAAATGGTTAAAAAAACCCCAAGTAACACCGCGAGATCCAAAGTGGAAATTTAGAACGAGATCAAGTTTATTGATAGATTATTTTATCACTCATTATTGTTTTAGTTCAGGGTCGAGTTTCGAAAGAGACCGAAAAAGCAAAAGCAAAAGCCCTGTAATTAAGTAAAGCAAGGAAGTAGAAGAACAGGCCATTATTTGACTATTATTTGACTAGGCAAGCTTGGTTACAAATGAACAACAAATCTCATATAAAGAAAATCACCAATGATGTATCTTTGATCATTCTTAACCAGAGATGATGAATATCCCCATTCAAAAGAAAAAAAGAAGAAAAAAGAAAAATTAGTGTTCGACCCGATGTAGCTGAAAGGGACATCGAGTTAAGAGTGCAAAGTATGGTGTCTTTCTATGTACAACACAACAAGTGTGATCTATTAAGAGAAACTATGGTTAAGAAGCACTTCTATGTACATATATGTACACAGGTATAGAATAATGATGAGCTGGTGTTTTTATGATGGAGTTTGGACTAGATATGAACTATACCTAATACGAACAGTTCTAGTGTTGTCGTACTTCACTCCATTATTAAGTTTTATTCTCTTCCTCCCCCCTTCTTTGTTGCTTCCCCCCTCCTTCGGAGGCTTACATATTTGTCTTCTTTTACTTTTTTTTTTCTTTCTTTTTTTTTCGCTTTAGTTTATATAAGA
>RHLR01000796.1:0-13552 GCA_009806335.1 Davidsoniella australis
CGGTAAGAAGCGAACGAAGAAGGAAAATAACTGCCAACGCAAACGATGAAGAAATGAAGCAACTGACGATGGAAAGATCTACTTCCAAATAGTATGTAGAAGAGAAAATATCAAAGCGCCCTTTTCTCTGCTTTCTTTTACAAATTACAAGAAACTTTAGGACTAGAATGCTTGATCCTCGGCCAGAGCTTTGTTTCGTGACGATGGATGGCTGCCATAGAGCCCGTAGTGGGCTCTCTGCTTAGAATTATAGCACTGAAGGTGCCCTAAAAGCTGCTGTAGCGTTGCACTGGACTTGGCGGCATCCCTGCTGGACCACGCATTATACCTACCCTAGCTACTGGCGAGGCGTGCAAGCACGGGCTCGTGATCTTGTTTGCCGAGCCCCTCATTGATGCTGCTATAAAATATTGTGCCAAGAGTGCGAGATACAGATACAGCTAAGAGCCGTCTGAATTGATCCCGAACTAGTCGGCTCTATTTATAATCACGAACCTCACCACCGGCTATCTACATTCTACATACATATCTGTACATACAGTGCCTCCCGACAAACCCATGTCTTCTCTATCACATCCCATGTTCTCTATTGTTGTGATTCTTCATTACTTGCAAAAGGCGGGAAGTTGGACACGGCACAGCTGGTCACAGAACCACCATTCTGTACCAAGGATGGGCCTCAACATCTGCAACTCTCTCAACTTGGCAGAAAGTATGTATAATAGCAGCAGAGCCTATAGTCGACGTCATGTGTCATTCTCGACCGATTAGGCTACCTTGCTTCGCTTTATACAATGAACAAATAAATACACAGCTATAGCTTTTGTGCTTTGAGACAACCGACAATGGCTGTTATGTTTCGTATACGGAGAAGACTTTTTTTTTTTTTTTTATTTTTTTATTTTTTTATTTTTTTATTTTTTTAATTCATTAATCTTATGGAGCTATAGATATACGGAGAAGACTTATTTTAGAGCAAGTGTGTTTCTGGCCATTTTTCATGAGGCGGTCAAAATATGCAAACTATCTTCACAATGAGCTCTCATTTATAAAATTTCTGAAGGAGTTAGCATCACTCTTGTTGTCTAGAATCCGTACAGATGACGTGCACTAATATTTTCCTAGGTTGTTGTGCACAGTGCCAACAACAAATCCAAGGTAACTGTTCTGAGGTTGTTCGTACAGTACGCGCCACCTTGACGAATTAGGGAAACATAATACGGAGCTCCTTCAACACTGAGCGACACTACATTTCCAACTCCGAATTGTCAAGCCATCATACACTGAATAGTGACCGGCAATTGAACGGCTATCAGGAAATATATTTCGTAAATACGTTATCAGGTTAGTCAGCTTCCCATTGAACCAAGTGACACAGAGTCTTGCTAACTATATATATTCCTAGCATGTGCGGCCACCACAATCATGTCTGAACCAGACAGAAAGTTAGCCGCTGTGCCAAAGTTTGCGTCTTTCAAGCCTAAATCTGCACTGCCGGTACAAGAGTTTGATAAAGAGAAGGCGCGCCGCCGACACAGAGACTCAAGCCCGAGCAGATCACGGAGTGAACGGGATAGAGAGCGACATGGATATCGTGGCGACGATCACCAGAAGGGAAAGCGTCGTCGCCGGAGTGGCGACCGGGATCCAGACCGTGATCGTGAGAGATATCGTGAACGGGATCGCGACCGTTCGCGTAGACGACGTGAGTCGAGCAAAGGGCGTAGCACCAGCAAGGCAGAAACAGATCAGCATCACAGCCTCAAAGATCGTCCAAGTACTCACGGGACTCGCCGGCACGAAACTCGCTCTGAGCCAAAGTCATCTAGTATTCCACCAAAACCTCTCAATACGCCAGTTATCAGCGACCAAGATTTCTTCATCATGGACACCAAAGGTGATCCTCTCATTCATCTTGGTCTAGATCGGCGGAACATTCCCAATTTTGGGCGACAGCGCCGCAAGTATTTACTGGGAAGTAAAGCACGTCTTTTTATTCACCATGATGGCCCGTACGAACAGTTCAGTTTGCTCTGGCCGCGTGAGACCTACGGCCCTCCTCCTTTACGGAACAAGAAGCTTTCGTATAACACAACTCGCCCTTTACAAGCCTCCAAAAAGCTGGACACCGAGGACAATCTCAGTGATATAATCTTTGTGTCTCAAAAACGAAAACGTTGCGGCGATGGCTTATCTGATGATGATGATGATAAGCAGGGTCCAGATTTCCGTTCTATCGAAGGCAAAGCTAAGCCAAAATACTATTCTGATAGTGATTTCGATTCTGATGCTAGCAACGCTGACGATGACTCAATCCGTGAAGCAAAAGAAACGGACCCATTGAAGGCGGCATCGATAAATCTAACTCGGATACTGAAAGAAGACCCTTCCAATCTCAACGCATGGGTGGAACTTATTGATCTTCAAAACGACATTGCAAAGGCCAGTCTTGGCCCGAATGAAGAAGCCAGCGCTGCTCAGAGATATGGATTTGCCGAGGTCAAACTGTCGATAATTCAAAAAGCGCTCAAAGCTACCAAGAAGATAAATCGCAACGAAGATCTTCTACTACGACAAATGAGGGAAGGCTCCAAAGTATGGACAGTACAAACCACACGTCGCAAGTGGGCTGAAGTTTTCGAAGAAGAACGAGGTATCCCTAGTTTTGCGTTGTGGCTAGCGCGAGTCGAGTTTGAGATGACAGATATTCAGGGCATCGAATTTCTCCCAATCAGAAATACGTTCCTGGAAAGAATAGAGAAGCTACTATCTTCTTCAGATAGATTTGGACCTAATGCCCACCAATATATAGAGCGGTATCGCGAAATCGTCTATCTATTCCTCAGGCTAACCCGTTTCCTGCAAGAAACCGGATATCGCGAGCTTGCAGTCGCAGCATGGCAAACATTCCTCGAAGCCAACCTTCTTAGCCCTTGTGACAGTAGCAATCCAGAGGCTATAGCCAAGGCTTCGCAGGGATTCCAAGACTTCATGGACATCGAGAGGCCCTGTATTGGCGGAAAAGGTGCACAAGGTTGGCAACAAACAACAAAACCATCGAAAAGAGAGCCTAAGCCCGCACATCCAGACTCACTGAACCCACTACCCGGCGGAAAATATAGAGCCTGGGCAGTGTTTGAAGCAAGGTCAGCCTTGTGGAATCGAATGCCAGCCCATACCGATGATGAAATAAATGATTTTGATGAGTCTCGGATTATCTTTGCCGACCAGTTATCTCAGTTCTTCATCGTCCTTCCAAACTCGCTCGTTCCAGAACTTCAACATCAAATCATCGATTCTCTGCTTATATTCTGTCATCTTCCGCCATTATTCAACGATAATGGTTGGATTCGCCAGGCTTTAGCTGATCCCTTCTTGGCTGCTCGTGATATCAAGCTTAGTCAGCTTGCTTCCACTGCTACCACGGATACTGTTACCGAGGGCAATGAAGACGCAGTTTGGTTTTCGAATCGAAAGCTACTTCCTGGTGTAGTGCCGTTCTACGTTTGCGATTTATTGCGGTCTTTAGATACTGCAAGTCTTCCAGAGACTCAAGTCGACATCGAATGGCTCAGTCTTGCTCTGATACAACTTGCAACTTTGAACAACAAAGTGGAGGGTCTTCTGGGCTATACACTAACATTGAACTGGATCCTCGACCCTACAAACATACGCTCAGTTGCACGCAACATCATCGCACATGAGCCCAATAATCACGACCTGTACCAGATATATGGTACCCTCGAGCATCTAGAGCACAATCTGTCCGTTAGCACTAAAGTATTTTCCTCCTCGCGGAATCTTAAGCTCACACTCCCATCCAACCCTCCTGTCAATGAAGTAGCATTATCATGGGCCTGGATGGAAATGATCGAGACAGGCCAAGTGTCTAAAGCGCTACAATTACTAGTCTCGATCATCGACGCTGGTGAACATAGCGAAGTTATCTCTAGCGCGCGTCTGCTCAGGTGCAAGCAAATACTGTCTTCTGCGCTCGAACTTTCCCTGGGTCTCGGAGATATCACAGCCTATGCGATAGTTGCCCGTGTTCGTGTGCTATTAGCATACTTTTCCGAAGAAACACCGTCACAGCCACGTAACCAACTCCAAGGCAATGTCTCGGCTGCCATCAAACTTCTGTGGTCACAGGCTGATGCCCTCGCCTTAAAGAAGATAGAACAGAGCCATGTACAGGAACAAATGCTCAGTTTCGGTGTATCGTTACTTTATGTGTATAGCAGCCAAGGGCCCTTTGAGCGAGCCTTCTTGAATTGGAATCTAGAACTATGTCTAGAGCGGTTTCCCAAAAACCAGTACTTTATCGAAGTTCTAAGCCATGTCAACTCTCGCCATCTTCTGCGCAGTGAGTTCAGGAATGTCTCGGACAGGCTGTTACTTTCGCGGACTAATGACTGCCCGACGAGTCGTTTGTCTGTTGTGGCACACGAACTCCGCCATGGCACGATTCATTCTGCCCAAGCAGCTTTTGAGCGTAGCGTAGCGCCTGACTCGGCAGCTTCGCCGAGTGTTGGACTTTGGACGGCCTATATACAACTTTGTATCCGTTCCAAGGAGATTAAAAACACGACCTTATATGATGTTTATTATAGAGCCATTAGTAGTTGTCCGTGGTCCAAGGACTTGCTATTGGTTCCAGCCCAGTATCTCAAGACGGAAGACCTCAAGGGCATAAACAAACAAATATGGGAAAAAGGCTTCCGTTGGTACTGTCCTGATATTTTGGCATTTAAGATCTATATGGGTCACTTGATCGAACCTAACCCTAGAGATGTAGATAGTGATGATGAATAAACTAGGCTTAGATATCTTGATGAAGCCTTTATACAAAAAGTTAGTTATAATTTCTTACTATAAGTTATGGTCTCCGTCGTTTTTGTGTACCCCTCAACTAATGCATGTAAGCGACGTATTAGCCAAATACGTATCGATGTAAATCTAAGAAGTCCAGAATGACTTCGATATGATAACATTGTATCCATCAATAGATATATATTGTGGCACGAGTATGTTGTATTTTGAAGTCCTAAGTATATTTTTTTTTGAACACCCCTGCTAGTGCCTGGAGCATAAAGTCTCCTGCTGTAAACATTCTAATGGTTTTATATGAGATAGCGTTTTTAACATAACGGCAGTTTTGTAGAATGGCTTTGCTTGAGGAATCTACGCTAAGTACATAGATAATTTTATATCAGATATTGTGGCGTGACACCATACTAAGACTGGTATCAAATTGTTCCAATAAATTTTTACTTTATCCTTTTTGAAACGTATTATCATAGTTTTTTGAATGTGTATTATCATCGCCATTTGTTAAAAAACAAAATTTCACATTATTTATTCCCTATACATATACATCACCTATTATATCCCCCATTCATAATGTTAATGCAGGCTCTTATGAGCGTTTACCTCCAGTCTCATGATGACGCTTTTAAAGGTCTTAATAAGCCTGCGTACAAAGATGGCTTTGCTCTTACTCGCTATTCAATTCGCAATCCCAAGCGACACGTCTTCCAGTGCACCAAAGCTGGCCATTGGACTCGTAAAAGTTCAGCTTCTACAAAACGTCGTCGTTGTACTACACAAACCACAGGCTGCAGATACAAGATCGCGATTCGCTGGCGTGTGGCCCCTGTAATCTAGTGACTTGATGTTGTTGATGGCATTGACTCTGATCACCGCAACCATGCCGTTGCTGGCGCCGGAGCACACTCGAAATACCGCCGTATGGCTGTCGACTTCTGGATAGATCATAACATTTCGTTGTATAATGATAATGTGCGGCCATCTGATATACTTCCTTCTTTGCATAATCTAAAAGTAACAAATAATGAAGCTAGCATTCAGTCTGCCGGGGCTGTTGGCCATCCACCATTCCAGTATGGACCTGTCCGTCTTATATTGTTATTGGAGATCTTTACCAGGCCTTTCATCGTCATGACAAAGAGATCCTCGAAGGCCTATCTCCAACCAATTGGCTGATGAGAAAGTTGACTCAAGAGTACCAGCACTACAATTTTGCTCCAGGAATAGGCCAAGATGGCACCCTTCTTGATCTCTTTATTTCACCTCGAAGCATAATCCCAGCCTTGAAACTAGCCCCCTACGTTTTGCTTATGGATGTGACTTCAACTTTCGTTCGTCATAGTTCATAAACTGATATCACGAAAAGATAAACGTGACTACGAGCTAGCGCTACATAGATTTCAACAGCCAAACCGTTACCCTGAGCCTGCTGTGAAATATGCAATGGCAGTATAGATCCGCCTATACAAGCATAAATTTGTAGCCTGCTTCCTTATGCGTGCCGTACTTTGGATTTAATATAACATTAGCGGTTGAATCCTCACATGCTGCCATTAAGCGACGTCTTGGAGGTTCTGGGTCAGATCTATCTACTGTCTATAAGAAACTAGTGCAGCTTTGGGCACAACAAGCTCAATCAGTGGCCTCTCGCAAGCTCCTTCAGAGGAATCGAACTTTGACAGATGCACAGGCACCTATCTATCTGGCATGAAGTGAAAGGAAATGTATATCCATAGGCTGTGCGTAATATGATGACAGAATTCAGTTGTATCCCTACTGAAGGTACTCCTGTCTGGAGGAAGGAACATCACCTTGTTAGCCATAGTGTTGATCGGTGCAAATATCTCATGTTGCTCACTGGCCTGACATGCTTTCATATAATGTGGTCTTATCGACTACTGTTTGCCTCTGAGTACAGTCCATCCTTTCTGGCGCTAGCAGGACGATATTCCTGCTGGACCTCGTTTTCAGCTTTGGTGCACTGGAAGACGTGTCACCTAGGATTGCGAATTAAATAAGAGTAAGAGAAAAGCCATCTTTGCACAGGCTTGTTAAGACCTTTAAAAGCGGCATCATAAGACTGAAAGTGAACACTCATAAGAGCCTGCACTGACATGAGAGCCTGAGTTGACATGAGGAATGGGGGATTTGATAGGCGATGTATATATGTATGTAGAGAATAAAGGAAACTTTTCTTGGGACATTTTGATAGCACATTGCCAGCTGGTAGCCTTAGTATGAAGTACATTGTATTTTGAAGTCCTAAGTATATTTTTGAACACTCCTGCTAGCGCCTAAAGCTTAAAGTTTCCCGCGCTTCAAATCATAGGTTTGGCTGATGATACACGATGTCGGTAAATCTTGACTTTGTGTGTATAGGGAAAAAGTGATTCGAAACAAGCTTTCTTCTCTATAGTTGTATATATATTTGAGTATTAGAATTCACAAGTTTGATCGTCTACGTGACAATGACCACAATTCTGACCTCAACACGTTTCGAAATGCAACAGGCAAAATGCAAGCTAGTAGCAAGTAGCGACTAAATCTTAACGAGCAAGCCGCCCCTTACAGCGGAATCCACTTTTCAGATGTGCTATTGCATACACTGCAAGTGGGTAACCACAACAGCTGAATGGAAAGGAGGGGTTTTGATAAATTAGCTACTGTCCAACATATAGTAATATAGTAATGGGCCTAATATGGCAGTGTTTCAAGTTAGGCGACTACAGGAATATAGCTATCATGAATTTTGATAATACTCATGTATCTATATATAGAGGCGTGCCCTAGCTGCCCCCTTTCGCGTCTATACTTTGCTTCCTTCTAATTATCCATACATATTTTTGCTTCTTTTTCTCTATTTTGGGCACTGTGGCTTTCACAAATTCTCATACAATTATCATCTCAAGATCGTTAATCCATCATCGCCATAATGGCCAGTCTACATGATCCTGCTAATCAGGCAGGCGGCGGTCATAGCGATAAATGCCGCTCGCTGAGCGAAGTAAACGCAGCCAATATGGGTCACCTACAGAACATATTTAAGTTCTATGGTAACGGCGCACAATGGGACCAAGCTGCCATATCAGACTTCTTCAGCAATGTGCAGCACGATGATCTAGATGGGGTATCTCAGAGCACGAAGTCTAGCCTAGATTTGAAGGGTTTCTTGGACTACATAAGCTCGCCACTTGCTGCTGCCACTTCGCCAAGCAAAACCGAAGACTACTCTTGGCCACTAGCCAGTTATTTCATTAGCTCTAGTCACAACACATACCTCACCGGTAATCAGCTGTCCAGTGACTCCAGTGCTGATGCTTATAGCAATGTTTTGTTAAGAGGTTGCAGATGCGTCGAGGTTGACGTCTGGGATGGCGAAGACACTGACGACCTGAGTTCGGTCAGTAGTAGCGATGATGACGATGAACGGAAGCACAAGCTTCAAGTCCAAGAGCACAACCAGCTCAAGAAGAAAAAAGAAAAGAAGGCCGGTTTCATGGACAAGATCAAGAGAGTAGCATCTATAAACGAGACCACCACAAAGCTTGAAGATACTACACTAGGTGAATCAAGACATGCATGCGATAAACAGAACAGTCAGCAGTGAAACTAACATGAAGCTTTTGTATATCTAGAGGACAAACTACAAGCGCCCATCGAAGATATTCCTGCGCCTCTACCAGAACCACGTGTTCTTCACGGCTATACTCTCACTAAGGAGATTAGTTTCCGAGATGTATGCGAAGCTATCAAGGAAAGCGCTTTTGTGACCAGCGATCTACCAGTGATTGTTTCTCTAGAAGTTCATTGCTCGGCTCTTCAGCAACAATCCATGGTCAATATCATGAAGACAGTCTGGGGTGACATGCTTCTTCCGCCCCCTTCCGAAGAGCCTATCTCCCTCCCTTCGCCCGCTAGTCTTCTAAGAAAGCTCATTGTGAAGGTCAAATATGCCCCGCCTATCGTCGAAGGCGTGGCAGAGGTTCCCGAAGAGCTGACTCCTGATGAGCTTGAGGCATCCACCAACAAACAAGTAAAACCTTCTAAAATCATTCATGAACTCAGCCAACTAGGATCTTACTGCCGCGGTGTTTCGTTCAAGGGCCTAGAGCAAAAGGAAGCTTCTATGCCTACACACATCTTCTCACTATCAGAGACGGCTATTGCTGAACATCATGAGAAGAATGGCAAGGAGCTACTTGCTCATAATGCCAACTTTCTCATGCGCACATATCCACGCGGCACTCGTATCCGGTCGGGTAATCTTGAGCCTGCCACTTGCTGGAGAAAAGGTGCTCAGGTGGTGGCTCTCAACTGGCAGAATCTAGATGAAGGAATGATGCTGAACGAAGCAATGTTTGCTGGAACCAACGGTTATGTTCTCAAGCCGCCCGGTAAGCGATGAATCGCAACCAGTACGAACAGAGCAAGTATATGCTAACATTCTTTGACTAAGGCTACCGCTCCAAGGGTCTCGGCTATGTTCTAGAACCCACGACTCGCTATATGTATACTCTCCAAGTCGAAGTTTACGGTGCCCAAAACATTCCCCTACCTTCCGGCGACAAGTCAGCCAAGGGCTTTAGCCCATATGTCAAGATTGAGCTACACGCTGAGACGCCAAACGAGCGTGCCAAAATGGGTATGACAGAAGAAGGCGATGAGCAGTCCCACGAAGCCGAATACAAAGTTCGTAGTAAGACCAAGAAGGGTATCGAGGCAGATTTTGGAGGTGAAGTACTTCAGTTCCCTAAAGTTGGCGGAGTTATCGAAGAGTTGACGTTTGTTCGATTCACAATCCGTGACGATGAGATCGGCACCGATGATTTGGCGGCCTGGGCATGCATTCGTCTCGATCTATTAAAGGAAGGTTGGCGGTTTGTGCATTTGCTCAATACGGATGGAATGCTTTCCGAGGGAGTTTTGCTAGTCAAAATCACTAAGACCAAAGAGCTCATGACCTAGAGGAATAGGTGCCGTGTACATACCAATCTATCGATATTGTTTATTAGCCATGGAAGCCAGTATAGTAGTAAGTTTGATCACAATATATACATGAATTAGGATAGACAACACAGTATTAAACGGTATTAGTGACGTAAGATTATATTTATCATACTGTCTTATCTTGGTTGGAGACTTCATTTATCTAGTCTCATATACAGCACATCTCAAATTCATACAAAGATAATTAGCTCTAGTAGCCACTGCCACCGTATCCGCCTGTACCTCCGCCACGACCTGAAGTCGAATCCTGGTTGCTATAAGATTCATCGTCATCACCACGACCGCCATAGCCTGTACCACTTCCTCCACGGCCAGAGTTATTACCTCCACCAAAGCCCGACGACGAACCATCATTGTCGCCGCCAAAGCCGCCTCTACCACGGCCCGAGTTAGTCGTATTGCCCCCTCCATAGTTGGACGAGGGGGTATCCTTATCATCTCTGTCGAAGCCGCCGCTACTACCGCCGCTGTTGGAGCTACGTCCGTACTCAGATGATGAATTAGTGTTGCCGCCATATCCCGAAGATTGGTTACCGCCACCGTAGCCAGACGATGAGGTCCGGTCATCGTCATTGCCGAACCCGCCGCGGCCACCAGCACCGCTGTTGCCAAAGCTGCTTCGGTCGTCTTGGCGTGAAGAGCCATAGCCTCCGCTACTACCATAAGAGCTTTGATCGGAAGTACGTGAGTCATGAGTGTTGCCACCACGCGAGGATCTATCATTGTCATCGTCGTCACGACCATAACCTCCGGATCGGCCTCCGTAGGAATCAGAGCTGTCATTGTTGCGACTACCGTAGCCTCCCGAGCCGGAGGAGGAGTTGCCACCAAAGCCAGAAGACGAGTTATCATTGTCATCGTCACGACCACGGCCGGAGCGGCCCTGACCCTGGCGGTCGTTGTTCTTGTCGTCCTTGTCAGACTAATTGGAAACAAGAATGGTTAGCTTTGATATGGTCGGTTGTGTGGAAGGGGACGTTTGCTGTGATTTATACTTACATCTCCGAAGCCGAACATGGTGAAGATTGAAGATAATAAGTAGAGTAGGAAGGACAATTAGACTAGATAGTGAAAGAGCAGAGTATGTAAAAGTGTGTAGGTTGAAAGATAATGGTGACCTACGAACCAAAGTCTACTTGAAATGGCGGGAGAGGCAGACTTATTTATATAAAACCAAGTGTACACAACAACTCTTGAATATTACGCCATATAATGGAATATGTACAGATACGTAATAAGCAGGGACCCCATGTCTTAGATTCACTCGGACTCCAACAACAAAATAAGGTCAGTCAGTTATATGTAAAGCTATGAAGCTTGTGCCTTACAGCTTCTCTAGGGATATAGGACGAGGGCTCGGAGATACCTTGGTTATAATTCTAGGCAAGGTCTTACTTCGGCTTGTATGTTCATATAGCTCAGTTGTATCTGTACAGATATGTAGATATGGCCCCAGTATTTGGGGTTTATAGATCTGTCATCTTAAAGTTAGCACTATCAATATATAGTTGTACATGTATATGTACATACGTGCGACAAGACCAAATGTGTGTATACATACATACATTGGTACATTGAATTTAGCTTACTGCTCCTACGTTTAATCAAGTACTTCATTATACTTAGCTACTTGGTCGCAGATTGTATCCCGTCTGGGGAATCAGAGGCACCAAATCCTGTAGAAATCAGTACCTTCAGCGCAGCATCCATGTCAAGCTGAGAACAAAACGGCCGATGTAATGTTATGTTAGTCTTGTGGCGGATACAGGGTTCACTAGAATATTCTTGAAAATATAGAGGCTGAAAGTGTATATAATATAACATAAATGAAGCTATCGAGCTTGTTGTTCCACATCTCTTCGATGTATGTATATGTTGTCAACGTTACATATTGAAGCTTCTGTGGCACAATGATGCGGTATTTGCGTTACATAGACTATACACGCAGTACGTAAGTTTGGGACGGCGAAAATAAGACATTGAAGAATACCAGCAGTTACTTTAATAATGATTACAAGAGGCGGAGTCTTATTTAATGAAAAAGGTACTATGAAGTTAGCTGTCCTCAGTAATGGCCACCATCTCTCCTCATATGGCATCCTCATATCCTTTTGCTTTTATTTATAAACATGGCTCACAGGACATAATTCTATCCGTCCCTAGCTGGTATAGGCCTTAGCTCCAAATTCAGCTACTGCTAGTGTTAATTATAGCTTCTACATACATATACATAGATTAGCTATAGTTGTATATGTTTTGTATACATACTTTCTCCGATTAATCCATGACTGTGCCGAAACCCACGAGACCACATTATAGAGCAATCATTGGCCAATGTTGATAAACTATTATTGTTGTATATTGAAGTTTCAGATGATATATCTGTACATATCTGTATAGCAGGCTCGCGCAGACAAAACCTCTCACATTCCCCTTCCCGTCCGGGACTCCGAAATCTCACTTCTTAAAACTAAGTGGCAATCTTCGTCATTCATGAGGCCATGTTTTGCTTTACTGCAATCGTCGTACTATATCAACCAGAACCCCGCTTTACCTCGCAAAGACATAATGGACTAAAAGAGGCTTCATGCGCAGAATATTACACGTTTGGTCTATCTTCTATAATCTGTCAAGGTTAAGCCGTAGGTTCAGCCCTTGGCACTCTGAGACGCATTCATAGTATTGTATGTATGTATCATACTTGTTATTTGAGTGTTTCTATCATTCGTAGTCTCTTGCCTAGTGCAATTTGAATTAATTTACCTTTATTTCATGATAGTTCCTTGAATTATGGCAAAGATCCAGCCTTTCCAGCCTTACATTTCTGAGCGCATTATCAGCCGGGATAAAAACAAGACCGCATGTCTCATGGCCTGGTCGGAACATCTCGGAATTGATATCATAAGATTCTTGTTTAAAAAAAATCAATAGTGGTCAAGTGAGTAAACGGGCTCTTAAGAATATCCGTGAAGGCTTGCCCAGGCTATGTATGCTCTACATATAGACTTACAGGCCAACGCTGAGTTGAGAAATTATGACGCTGTCCCCATAGTGAGTACATACAAATATAAACTTGGGTTTAAAGTGTGGCTTTCATAGCATTGGGGCTGTCATTGTGGCTTAACACTAAAAAAGCACGGTGTATCATGGTGTAAACTTGATAGACATCAGCAAAAAACCCAAAGTTCACCAGATATCATCATTAAATGAAGCCCATCAAAAAATGATCTCACCAACCGAAATCGAATCGGTGACCTTTCGATGGCAATTCTTTCAAGTTACAGTCGAACGTGATAACCAACTACACCATGGTGAGTTTCGACAGTAGTTAACCACTGCGCATGGCAGATTCTCGGGATGTTGCGGTGCAATTTGAGCTTAAAAGGGAACACCTTCCCTCGGAGGACTTTAAATATCTGTCCGGTAGCCAACCCGGCGTCGTATGATCTTAGTGATTTAGGTAGACGTTAAATATAATCAAATCAAATCAAATCTACAACCCTCGGCGGGCAGCCTATTTGAAGGTTCCGGATGCCCAACCCCGCGGCGTGGGAATCTTGTTCACTGTGCTTCATCCATAGCACCCGACTCGATTACGCCAAATTTTCTTTCTTACGGCCACGATCACCAGCCTCTTGGGGGCTCACTGAATAGTGGGGATGGTAGCTCCACTTAGGGAGTTGGTTTTGTGGGTCTGTCTTTTGGGGAATAGTTTTGT
>RHLR01000797.1:0-13548 GCA_009806335.1 Davidsoniella australis
CCTTGTGGATTTTAAAGAAGTGGGCAACCAGTCGAACAAGCACCACAAACCATTGAGCAACTACCGTAAGAACTAAAAAAAAATGTATATATATTCCCATGATCACAAATTAAATAATAATCTAATTCTTTTTCTTTTCTGCTAAACGACGATTAGTTCTGGCCATGACAAAAACATCAAGTCAAACTTGCCAACTAGGCAAAGTCAAGTGACTTGTTAACCGAAACTGACTCGCTGCGTGGGATATGACGGTGGCAAGTTGATAGCACGAGCCAGGGCAAAGCCTATTGATTCAAGGGGCCACTGAGTTGATTTATCTGCAGTTGTATGCCAGATCTACATGCTATGCAATATTCAGCCTTTGTATCGCTTAAGGCTACGAACGCTTGTCGACATAATAGGAAAATAGTACCGACTAGTCACATCTAGAATAGGGCCCAACCGTACTTTAGACGTGACAATTTTCTACTTTCCCTCTTTTTCTTTGTTGCTTACTGCATCTGGTTATGTTATTCACCAACGCAAACTTGCATTCCAACCTGTTTCCCGGCTTCAGGGCTAGCTCCAAGGGTTCCATCTGGTTCTATTATAATTCGCTGGACTCCCGCTTGGGCTAGCCGTTCGTTCGTTTGCCCATGGCTCAATCCGGACGCTGCTATAGCAAAGCAGATCATATCAAACTTGGGCCAATTCGCTAGAACAATGTCGACTCAGCACCTAAAATGGGTTTGTATGTTTCTTTACTATCACCATTGAATCAGTACTCAGAAGAAAGTGGCATCGTTTCAATTCTTCGGCCTCTTCTTCTTCACGGCGCAGATGAA
Organism: Davidsoniella australis; assembly: GCA_009806335.1. Lineage (NCBI taxonomy): Eukaryota > Fungi > Ascomycota > Sordariomycetes > Microascales > Ceratocystidaceae > Davidsoniella > Davidsoniella australis. The sequence goes on from RHLR01000797.1 coordinate 825, forward strand.
ATGACGTGCAGTAGGAATCACTATACCGGTTATAAGGTGTTCTTTCGCTACAGTTGCACACCGAGCTTCCATGTACCCATCTTACTTGCATATGTGGGCGTTTGAGAGTGCCGCTCCAGTTGCATAACCCCTGTACCTACTAACAATATATGCATGTATAGTTGCACTATGTACTAATATGTAAAATATGTAACCTACGCAAGGCGCACACCGAGAAGCAGCCAAACTGCTCGTTTGACGACTCGTTTGAGAGTTGCTTCTCAAAGCGGGAATCAAGACAACTCGGCTTTTATGCAAGCATCTTGATCCCAGAATTCCCACTTTCAAGCATCAAGTCATCGCCAGTGTCTTTTTTAGCCTTCCACCGATTCGATAAATCAAATCTAAACAAGGCCCTAAAGGAAACGTCGCATAAAATTCCATAGCCTGGAATAACCCGCTTCTTTCGTCTTCGGATGGCAAAGCGCCGACATCCGCAAAAATGGCCTCTCACGACCCGGCGAACGATCCATTTCTTCAAGTCCAACAGTACGTCAATCGAGCCCGCCATTCTTATTATTTCTATCTCCATCATCTCATTCACTCGCTAACCGCCCCCCCCCCCCACTCTCGTCCAATAGAGATGTCTTGAGCCAAATCTCATCTACACGCCAACTATTCACGTCCTACGTGCGCATCCGCCAATTGAGCTCCAAGAACGACTCGCCCGAAATCAACTCAGCCCGCGCTGATCTCGCCGCCGCCCTTGACATACTCACCGAAGACTCTGAAGATCTTCGTGATGCCGTGACCGCCGTAGAGTCTAGTCCTGCCGCCTTCGGCCTAGACGCCGCCGAAGTTGCCCGACGACGACGATTTGTCCAGGAAATCACCGACGAGCTGGCCAATATGCGTAGCGAATTATCCAATAAGCGCGGCAGCATATCTCTTCCCGACCCCAATGCTTTTGCTCTGGATGGCGCCGGTGGAGATCACGATGATTATGCTACGCAGTTCGAGGAACAACAACAGCAGCAAATCATGCGCCAGCAGGACGAGCAGCTCGACGATGTTTTTCAGACGGTCGGGAACTTGCGCCGCCAGGCTGATGACATGGGCCGTGAACTGGAGGAACAGCGCGAGATGCTAGAGGTCGTCGAGAGTGTGGCTGATCGTGTAGGTGGCCGCTTACAGACGGGAATGCAGAAGATGCAATATGTGATCCGACGAAATGAGGAAACCTTGAGTAGTTGTTGCATCGGTGTCTTGATAATGGCCTTAATCATCTTGTTGGTGCTGTTGTTGATCTTGTGATGCTCGTTATCTCGTCTTGGGCCTGTATATAATTTCTTTTCTCTGTCTTCTCGGCACGTTCTCATCCTCTAATTACCTCTTATTCTTCGTCTGATACCAGCGTGCGCATTCGGCTTCATGTTTTGTTGTATTTTTCACATGGGGATGGCGTCACGGTACACCTCGGATTTTCAACGATGTGTTTTGTTTTCTATAGCGCAAATCTTTCACCTTTCCGTGTAAACTGGGCTACGGTGTCTTGATTATCAGTATTGTGGTGTTCATACATCGGTATGATCAATACTAGAAGCCATATCAATATCTCTAGAGTAGTTACTCTTCGTAAGCAATAAAATAAATCTCTTTCTTCTAACTCCAATTATCGCACTTCACATAACTTTTAAAGAATTTAGAATGCGAATGAAAGTTCCAAAATCATATAGAACACACACATAACGCTACTAAATGAATGAAAGAAAAAAAGTTGAAAAAAAAAACATCACAACCAACGCCTAATTATAGTAAATAAAACAAGAAACGAAATTCCACTAATCCCAGGACAAGTGAATATATATAAATATGTATGTGCGGGCAAGGTTAAACCTATACAATCCATAGAGAAGAACCGGATTTGATGCGATGTAAATAAAGCCCGTATCCAATCCACCACATTCTATATTGCGAATCATTGAGTAAAGGAGAACATAAGAAAGACGTACTAGTATAGGCCTTATCTTGTCGTTCTTCTGTAACCATAGAGGGGTAGTATTATAAAAAAAGGTAGGTTACTCTCAATATTACTCCAAGATTAGAAGAAACTGGTCTTACGAAATAAAAGAAAACAATTCTTGAAATGGCCATGCACGGCAAGTCTTTCGACTTTTGGCCTCCTGTTCATGTTTATACCGAGTAGAAGATTAGAATGGGTACTGGCGAAGGCGTGCCTAGTGCCAGACATCAGTCCAATCTGGTGTCTTCATTATATAAACGTCCCAGGTAGTATTCTATGGGTTGTAAGAATATGAGAGATAGCACGAATGCTCTAGCACGGTTCACAAGTCCGGCGCGGTTGGCATGTCTCTTTCAGTTATTCAACTTCTAAGCACACTGCTTATAGCTAAAATAGCATTGAACAAGTATCGGTTATACGCTTGTATGGCGTGGCAATCAGGGCTATGGAAAGCCACTAGCATAGGCTAAAGGAGGATGTTCTTAAACCAACCTCAGACCCTCATCCTTTAGCAGTCTAGCAGCAACCACGGAAAGCGCTTCTTGGCTTGGTCCTTTGGTTATCTTCTGAGGGAAATCAATCAATGCCACTTTAAGCGCTGCCCGGCCTGCGTTACCATAGAATTGTAGGAATCTTGGTGTATGGCCATCAATCATAGCCTTGAGAACGACTAACTGTGTTGCGGAGACCTCATTAGGGGGAGTGTTCGCTAGTGATGCCAGAGATGTCCAGTACGTCGTTGGTGGGACGGGCGTCGTACGCGTCGTCTTACTGAAGTCTCTAAGAGTGATGGCACCAAATCCAGCGCCAAGTCCAGCCATGCGATCCCAGTGTGCTTGCTCTAGGATGAACTCGTTGCCATCCTTCCGCCAGCCCAATGCAATACGTCCAGCAGCAACGCTCTCGTTTCCACGAATACCGAAGAGTACAGGACATACTACGCGTAGCTTGGCAATAGTAATGTCGGCAAGAGTGCGGCCGCGCCAGTGGTAGTCCTTATCGGAGAAAATCTGGCTGAATATAACACCAATAGGGTCAGCAGCCTTTGAGTTTGCTCCGCATTCATTGATGAACTGCGAGATGATGGCCTTGGAGAATATGTTTAGGAGATAGAGGTATAATGAAGGCATCTGATCCCCCTTATAAACATCGGCATCCGAGACGGTCTGTGGTACTTCGGTGACGTAGTCTTTGACATCCACAGCTAGACTAGGATATGTGCCATCTAATGAAGATTTCAAGACTTGCCGAATCTTGGCAAGCTATATTCCATGTGTTAGTATGGATTCAATGTGATTGCGTTTATATAGAATAAAACTTTCTTACCTGAATCTTATTTGCTCCAGCACCTTCAGTCAACTGGCCAATGGACTTTCTGATCTCTCGGCGCATATCGCCTACTTTGCCCTTAAGAGGCGAGCCAGGCTGGGAAGCCGAAGACTCGACAGCCTTCCGAAGTTCCTTCAGTTTCCTGTGAATATCCACATACTTTTGGTTGTGTGGGAAAAAGGTTGGGTCAGCTTCTATCACTGCCTTCACTGCTGGGACGGCGGGCTTCACTGCTACGACGGGCTTAGCACCAAATGGAGATGAAGTCGCCGGCTTTGCAGCAACAGGACCCCCAAACAAGCCACTAGACGACTTGGCAGGAGTTGCAGTGGAAGGTGAGCCAAAAGTCGGCTTGCCAAATACGCTCTGCTGAGTAGAACCACCAAGAACCGCACCGAGTGGGTATTGTTTTGGTGCTGCCGCTTGCGTGGCAGATTTTGTCGATCCGCCAAATAGCGTTGATGATGTAATGCCAGCAGTTTTACTATCAGCAGCGGTGGAAATTGGTGATGTCACTGTCGCGACAAGCGAGCCCATTCCAAAGCCACCACCAGCCGACTTCGTAGGCGCTTCCTTATTTGAGATGAGAGCAGAAGCGGCCGCCGGAGGTGTCTTAACTGCTGTTGGGGCGGTAGCAGTCGTCGGTGTAATTTGAGCTGGTGTTGCAGCTGTTGCTGCCGGCGCTGGCTTCGGCTCTAGTTTTGGTTCTACCTTTAGTTCCGGCTTAGGTAGAGGCGGTGGCGGCGGAGCCTTTGCGGCTTTTAGGGCCTCTAGGCGCTGCTTCTCTGCCATAACAGCGGCCTCGCGCTTCAGGCGCTCCTGTTCTTCCTCTTGCTGTTTTACAATGCGCTGGCGTTCTACTTCAAGCTCATGCATCTCAAAGACGCGCAGGGCGCGTTCGCGCACGCGATCATGCTCGGCTTTGGCCTGTTCAAGGGCATCGCGATGGCTGAGCTCTGTATTGCGCGAATCGGTGAAAAACTCGGACAGAAGTCCGCTGGGGGCTCGGCGGTGGTGTGGGTTTGGGTTTGGCGACGAAGTTTTGCGATCGGTGCTTGCAATGAAGCTGTTGGTAGAGAGCGATGAACTATGGCGGGACATCTTGAGGGTGTCGTTGTCTTCAGAGTCGCGGGTGTTTCGGTGTCTGAAGAAACCTTAGTAAACACACAAAGTTATGATGTTTTCCAAGGGCGCCAGAAGGTCTGGGCTCGTAGTATGTAGCTATAGCAGCGATAGCAACTATTAAAAAAAAATCTGTCGCGGTCGCGTTATTGACTTCGATGTCCCTCGTTTTGCGGTTCGTGGGATGTCGGCCTTGGTTCAATAATATGGCAAGATAAAGCCAAGTCAAGGCAGAATCAGTCGCTAAAGAATCGCAGAATCAAAATTCGGGTCTTCTAGCGCGGGTTCACGTTTTGTTGAAGCCTTAAAATGTCCCGCTAAGCTAATCTCCAAGGTTGAGTTGAGTGTAGGAGGAAGAAAAAGCGTCGCAAGGCTGAGAAGAAAAAATACAGAATGAGTCTACTGTCTACTGTCTACTGTCTACTGTGAAATCAACCTAGGGAGCACAAAACAGGAACGACGGCACTGTCAACATCCAAAATGGCAACTACTGTTGTTCGTCTGGTCAGAATGTTGAGAATCACCACATAAAATGCAGCTTAACAGACTGAATGGGTCAAGTGTTGAGATCAAATTTGGCGCTTCTCACAAAACTCAATATCTGCGCTGACTGCTCTTTGGCTTTCCCTTACACGTAGGTGTACTATATGTTAGTTTTGAACCTAAAGTGCCTAAATTCAGTGGTCCTTCACGATAACTATATGTAGTTACGAACAAATCTTTTATGTTTAACAACGCCGTCTTATGGTATAATAGTCAGAGATCTTTTCATCTCACATTTCTTCGAATCTAGAAAAATAAAATATAAATATAAAAATATGACAAAATCCTGAACACAAAATGTGCCACCCAAACCAGGCAAGCAGGTCTCGAATATCCAATCGCATCACTTCCGCCACACACTATTTTCCGTTTCCAGTCCACTTTCTCTTTCGCTCCAAGATCCCGAGTCTTCCTTTTTGGCAATTGTTCTACTGCACTGCATATCCTTATCATCACGCACATCTGATAAGCTCCTAGTATAATATCGAAGTTGGAGAATGGCGGACACCGCAATCTAGCTACTTTCCCAATCGAGACAGACACCATCCTTCCCACCATCACATCACCACCAATTAGCTTGTGCATCATTGTGTTATTTTCTGTGAGAAAAAAAAAGAAGAAGAAGAAAAAAACTTATCTACGGATGTAATAGCCCAGCTTACACCTTCATAGCTCTATAGCTCCATAAGATTAATGAATTTAAAAAATTAAAAAAATTAAAAAAAAAATAGCCCAGCTTATTCTTAGCTCTACACTACTATTGGCATCCATCCGTGTTTACTATAGATCTTCACCATTTCCCAGCTCCAAGAACAAAAATCTCGGCGTCTGGCAGACAGATCATCGCTTGCAAAAACATGTGCCATGCTCAATGCCTCAAACTGTGGCTTGGCCAATATCAGAGCTCGGGGCCCCAGTTGAAACTTTTCAAGCAGTGGTTTCCAAAAATGTATAGTGTATAGCGAAGCTCGTTCTATTTACAGGGCGGTATGGGCGCCCCAGCCTCCTAAAAACCGCTTCTAGGCGCTTCTACAAAGAGCAAAATAGTATATTATGGTGCATACATATACAAATACAAGCATATGTAAATATATGTAAATATATGTAGTTGTATGCTATGCTGCTGCTGTAGTTGGGCTTGGCTAGTAGCCCATGCTTCCCTATATGACGAAACAGATCGGAGACAGGGCGAGGAACCCTTGATCAATAACCCTGTGTATTATTCACTCTTCTTGTTTGGCGTTTGATGTCTGCCTAGAGGAACGATGTATGCCAAGGTTCATGAATCAAGAACACTAGAATATCATACACTGTATAACAAAACGCCACGTCTATAGTCGCCCTCAAGTATAGCACAGGTTATTTCTAGTCTGACAGAGAGCACAAAGCAAATATTGTTCATGATATAGTGGGCGAGTTTTTTGAGCATTTAAGCGGTGAAAGACGGTTTAACACATACCAAAAAACCCCAACAAGTACATGCCTGAAGACATGCAGATAATATTTACGGGGGTTTCGCGGCCAGAAAAGAACAATTAGAAACAATGGCTATCTTCAGATCCTTGTGTCTCTCATGACAAGGGAGAAAGGACTTTTATTTGTTTTATTCGTTTGCAAGACCACAAACTCCTACAACCAACTTCAGAAACGACATTAAACTCCATTCTTGCACAACAGAAACACCCGTTATTTACGGCAAATAATTGCAGAAACAGACAAGTCATCCCGAGACCAAGTCAGCTCGGGTTCAAGGGGTGGTCAATCAAAAGACAACTATATCCGGATTTACGATATGTTGCAATTGTGAGAGTCACTGTACTCATAGGAGAAAGAGTTCAGTCAAGATGATCCTGTAATTCCTTAAACAAAAGCAGTTTCCAGTGTCACTAACAAAGTCTTATCCATAGCAACGCCACTATTCATCACATTTCCGCGTTACTACGGTCTTTTTGCGTTCGAGCAAGATCTGGGCGCCCTAGTTCTATATTGAAGATAAAGCGCTAGTAAGTATCTGGCTTTTGTCCGGGTCATCTCCACCTAGTTTTCTCAGTCAGTGTTCATGGGGCAGTTATTCCAATAGTCGCCGCGAAGGTGATATTGAGCAGGTTGTCCGTCGGTCACGAAGGATATAAATACAGACCAAATACAAGTCCATGTTCGATTTAATGTAACGCAGATCTGAGAAAGACCTATTAAGAATAACAAAGAAAAGAAGACAAAAGGTACAAATACAACTAGAGAGAACAAAGATAGTAGCCAGGATTGGATATACGGTTAGGACAAGGGTTTACACCCGGTCCACGCTTTCCGTCTTCCTGCTGATGGTTGCTACCTGCATTATTGCTCAGACTTTAAACAATGTAGTTGTATGAAGAAGCAAGGCCAAGGGAATACGGAGCTTACGCCGCCACCTCGACCGTGGAGTGACATATTTGGTACATTTGGATAGCTCTAGTAGAGTTTCAGTATTGAGCTTTCAAACTTTGATGCGCACATGCCAAGATTTCTTTGTTCAAGGCAACTTATCAACTTATGTGACAAGACTTGATGGCGTCACTCACAGATAGGTAAGTACTAACTACTCTTTGTTGATTCAATGTGCGCATGTGATCTTCAAGATTGATGATCTTGTGCTATAACATCGTCTTGTTACAAAAAACCTGATGTTGATATACTACATTCATGATTTCTGTAAAAGTATTAAGTAACACCGTACAAGTTACCACTCAAGCCCTAATATAACAAGACAGTTTTTTTTTTTAATTCATTAATCTTATGGAGCTATAGAGATATAGATGTTTATAACAAGACATGATAATATACATAACAGAGTTCCAATTAAAGACTTGGACACTTAGTAGATTAGGCAAATAGCCCTATATTCGATATGGCCTAAAAATGAAACAAGATATACTATGTTAATGATTATTGGCACAACGGAGAGAGGCAACAAACGTTTAACATATTTGCCTTAGCAGAACTAGTGCAAGAGTACAAGAGTGCTACATTACCAAAACCCTCAGTATAGCCATCTATTCTTGGGGGTAATTTCCACTGGTGTTTGCTTATTAGAGCCTCTTTTGGCTAGTTGTTTCCTGGTTTGATATTCACTGCAACTAATTTGTTTATAAACATTCATGAATCTACTGTTTCTAGCTATTATATTCCTTGAACACCAACCTTCACTCACCACTAACGCAACACAAACCTGCCAAAAACATGGAGTATCACAAACATCTACCCAAGGAAATAGAGTTTCCAGAAAAAGCAATACTGTTCAGGCACCCGGGGTATGATGAAGAATTTAACGATTTCCTAAACCTCCCACCGGTTGATTCGGACCGCAATGGGAAGTACGGTGTTCACCATAGAACCGCATTGATTGCTTGCCAGATCATTGCCGGCAATTGTTTTGACAAAGGCCACCTTTCACTCTCCAGATCGGGCCCGCAAGTAGAGACATCACTTGATGGTGTGCTGATTGAGAAAGAGTACTACTTTGTCATTGAAGACTGCAAAGGTATATATCCTTAGACATCCTCTAGTAGTACATTGCTTGCTAACAATGTTTTTGATAGAACCGTACCCTGTTGTGCCCACCTTCGAAGAGTGGAAATTCCCACATGGTCGAATCCCGGAATATTGGCTAAATGCTACAATATCTGAACCCTTACCCTCTACAGCACGTTGTGCTATTGCCAATACTTCCTATGCAATTCAGGAAGCTCACCTTGTCCCACGTGAAGAAAACATGTGGTATAGAAGGAATAACATGGCGCGTTGCTATCTAGAAGCCAATGCTGGTACTAGAGACGTTGACCCGAATCCATATAATATCATACCACTTCGGAATGACCTTCACCATTGTTTTGACAAAAGAGGTTTTGCATTCATTCCCAAGCCTTGCCTGGAGAGTACCCTTTCAAGACCTATGACCAGATTTGTTGTCCATCTTCTTGGCTCTGAAACTGCAGAACTATGGAAGGATTACCACTATGCAGACGTTAGATGTACAAAGAGAATGATTCCATTTTTGTTTGCATGGTCTGTTCTCCTCCAGGTCAAGCCCTTTCTTTGCACAAAGGAAGACCGTTATGTCCTTCATGTAAAGGAAGACAAACCTGGTAAGCTAGAACCATTGATCAAGTTAGTCAATGGAGCTGAACTCTACCAGAATTATAGTGGTGGTGGGTCAACTAACATCAGGGCGCAGTCTGCAAGCAAAAAGAGGAAAGGGTTAGATTATGACATTGAGGAAGAGGATGAATATGCCTATGACTATTCTGATGTCATCCTGGGTACATGCCGTCATGGCTCTGTTTCTGGAACTAGATCGGTTGAGGAAGAAGACAATGGCCTGAGAATTGAAGTGGATGACACCGAAGTAAGTGATGCCGAAGTGGTTCATGATCCTCTGAGTAGGACTAGGCATGATATTATATCGAAAACTGTGGGTATCAATGACGCCAATGTTGATTCCAGTGGAGACTACAAAGATGATACAAAAGTTGATATTCAGAGAAGCTAGAAAATGACTGGTATCAACTCTCTCATGAAGAGATTATCTTTACATAGACTATCAGTTGGGAAATTTTTCAGGAGAAAGCGTCATTCAAGGCCCAATGTCCTTGACTACTTTGATAACCGGCTACTTGTTTTACAGCTAGATAGTCAGTGTGAAGGAAAGGCGCAGTTAGATGATAGGGGTGCATTACTAGTTGTAGATCAAGGGATTAGTGAGCAATAGACTTCTATCTTCCAAGCCAGAAAGACAATAAGACATGATAAAGTTAGGTAACATACAAAGACATTGCATATCGTGTTAAAATGTAATTGATTCTTTTATGTACAAGAGTCAGCTCTATAACATGTGACGGGCGGAAGACTGATAATGAAGACGAAAAAAGTGAACGAAATAAAGAAAAGGGAACGTACTCAGCCCAGTTGTAAGCTCAGGATTTCGGACCATTCATTTATGTATATGTATGTGTACATATGTAGTAGCGATATCAGCAAGGAGCCTAGAAACAGCTTGAAAAAAGGCCCGGAAAGGTCTCTTCCATCCTTATTTATATCAATATGTCCGAGCGGAGGACAGCTTACAGATACAATTATTCTTCTATTGCATTAACCCCAACCCGATGGGTGCCGAGTAACAATTCCATAGAATAAAGGAAGTTATCGTACGTACTTGAGGTTTGGGGTAATATAATGTGTAGAGAAAATATCCGTTCTTTGTTCCTTCGTCCTTGAAATTCTCCGACATAGCCCTTTCACGTATAACAGGCAACAATATATTCATAGACATATAAATACATAACTATATATGACAATATCGCGGCTGAATGGGCGTACGTATACCACATATGTAGGACCTGCCAATACTGCAGAATAATACAGCCGTGCTACTATATACACTTGGTTGACCCGTTCTTACGCACCTACAGACGACGAATCCGGCACAGCTCCGATACTAGATCATGTATGGATACATTTGTTTGTATGACAGCTTGTATGCCTACGATCATACATATGTACGTGCTAGGCCTTTCTCTGCCTTCTGGTTGTTTGTAGAAGGGAGATCACGGAACAGACAATCGAGCAATACAGCCATACTTAGCCTCGAAGACCATAGCAAACAACTATCCCGCACTACTGATCGCTGAGGGGTGAAAGGCCTTGTTTGCCTGTTTTTTGTTCTTTCTTCTATGGGTGGGCATGTCGGTGATCATATTCTAGGTTGTGGCAGACAGAAACAGTACCATGAGCAACATCATAGACTAGGTAGGGTGACTTATTGATCGTCTATCTACGTCCTGGTAACCGAAAAGGAAGGGGTCAGCGCTGGATGACCACCAAACCAGTAGCACCTGCAGAGCTAGAGAATCCGCATAAATAGGCGGCTGGACGATGTCAAAATGGATGTGAACCAGAGGGAGATATTGCAGGCAAGCGAGACGATGGCGTTTTCTCTCTTCTCTTCTCATGGGCCCCCAGACCATCTATCCGGTTACTTATGTATGTTCCAGACCAGCCGCTGTGTCTTAAGACATTAGATCACCTGCTTTCTATCTGTTGACCCTAATTCTCTGCGTCTCTAAACAATGGGGCTCTTACATATCAAGGTGTCGCAGTATCGCAGAGGCTGTAAGCATACTTTTGATAAGTATCGGCGCATATTTGTAGCGACAGTCAGAGCTTCCCAACACTTCTTCATCCTCTCTGACTCTCTGACTCTCTGACTCTCTGACCTGGCAAGTGAGAAAAATGTAACGTCTAGGGAGCTTTGGAGGTGAAAGCCGAGATAATCCTCTGTTCCCGCTGTAACACCGCCCCGCCAAAACCCTTGCGAACACTGATGCTACAGGCCCTGTCGTTGGTGCTGCAACCAAGGTGTCGTGGCGTTTGGCTCTGGGAGCTCCCGGATGACCATGTTTCGAGTGTGCTTCATCTGGGTTGTCTTGGGAAAAGAAACAGACTTCGGTGTTTTATGTTGATGTTTATACGACTGGCCTTTTATAACTACAACTGAGCTTCGTTGCTTGCGCCGTTATTTTTGCCTGGCCTTTGAGCTTCTGGCGCCTAAGGGAAGACTAGCAAATTGCGGGAAGGAGGCAAGCTCTCTCCAAGCTGAGCTTTTGTTTTGTTCCAGAACTGTGCTAGCGGCGCCGCTTCTACTCTTTGTTTTTTATTTTTTTTTATCATTAATCTTATGGAGCTATAGAGCTATGAAGATGTGACCGATAAGCACTAGCAAGCTTAGAAAATGGAGCTCTTGCAATCGTTATTGGCCTCCAATGGTCGCAAACGTTAATGGCAAACTAAAAAATTGCCATCCAGTAAAAAGATACAGTCAGCACAGCCGGAGCACTGTATAGTCTAGTAGGTCGACAGCGGCAATGGGGCCTGGCCCTAGAGAACAGAGCGCCAACTAAAGGGCTTGGACCTCTACGCCGCAGCATATCAGCATATTACCATCACAAGAAAAGGAAAGGACAGCAACTTCACACGAGATAAACCCTAGCGTACAGAGCAGTAAATGAAGCAAGAAGTACAAAATTACCAACACCGGCTTAAGGCAAGTCAGTGCTGTTGGAGATGGCGATGGCGCTGGATGCTTTCTTTGCCTCCTCCTCCTTCCTTGTGCAGCTTCGGTAGTCGTAATAGTATAGTCATCATAGTAGCAGATGTGTAAATGATGTGTATATCTATCTGTATTTGTACCCTTACTGTCAATAAAACCCTTATCACATTTGCCCCAAGTCGATGCCGGACCAGCCAGCCAGCCCCGTTAAACAAATCGCAATTGCTAGGTGCGAGCTGTTCTAGACGCCCAAACAGGAAAAAACGAGAAAGAACAGAACACAGCCAGCCCGTCAGCCAACCAGGTCGTTCGTTTGTTCGTCTATTCGAGGAAACAGCGCCCAGCTAAGGCCCCCAGCACCACCCTGTTCTTGCTCTTGCTAGTTGCTCTTGCTAAGTCTTGCGACCTACGACAGCAACTTCCCATTGCTACATAACTACGAAGCTCCCTCCTCACCCGTCCTCTTCTCCTCCTTCGACTCTTTCTTTTTCTTTTCTTCTCTCCTCTCCCTTCCCTCTTTTTTCGCTACCTGCACTTCTTTTTCCGTCTTTCCCAATCGACTATCGATTCGATTATCCTCAGAAGACGGCTGGCCTTTCAACTACTGAGTACTTGACAGCTGGTCGCATCTTCATCCGCTCTCC
>RHLR01000798.1:0-13542 GCA_009806335.1 Davidsoniella australis
ACATAGTTAAGATCAAGGAAAAAAAAACTACATATTATAGGCCCAGTGCCGCAACTATAAAACGCCGGAACCGCAGGGGGATGATGACGGAACTTAACTGAATCGGACTCTAGTTTTGGTCTTTAATTTGGGATCTGTAAGACACACATCTTAGGAACTCTGTTTATTTTGCCCTGACACATAGCCCAATAAATGTGTCTATAATTGTAAATCATAGTAAGATATTGAATCGTATTGCAGCCCTTTTTGGGGGTTTGTTGTATTTCCGGTAAGCAGTCTTACTGTCTATAAATCTATAAAAACATTAACTGTTAATAATTCGAAAAGAAAATCAACGAGAGGGCAATTGGTGGAAATGAGTTGCTCCTACAAACAGTCGGTCCATCTCAATTTGATTATCCTTCTCTAACTATCACACGACTTACATGCTAACATTGATAACACTCTAAGCTTTGAATTATTTGCCAAAAATAGGCAAGAAACAACAAAAGATAGGCATAGCTATCTGCATAATGATCCAACTTGCATACAAAATCTTCCCATATATACTGTCTACCAGTCGATCTTTATTACCCCGAGGTCTGATCTCGCCTACATAAAGATTGGCATCTATCGAGAATTACTGTATGCACGAAGCGATAAAACATTTAATCAAGTGGCATATAAGATGCAATTAATGATAATAATTTCGTATGATTACCTCAGCCCTCTCTTCTTTTCGGTATAAGTTCAACCCATCCTCCGGAGTTTTCCAACGGCAGGATGGGGATTCCAACGAACGGGCTGCCGGAAGCCAAAAGCAGTTGACAACCGAAGATCCATTATGCTATTTTGTTGTTAATTCGACTATACGATCATCCCGAAAGATGCCCGGAACGCCGTTTTTGACGAGCTCCGGAATTATGGCGGCAATGGGAAGAGTCATGAACCTTTCTCTCTTGTATTATCATTACCAGGTGGCGTCTGCTAAGACTTAATAATACTACATACCCATTGGTGGCTGCTGTACACAATGTCACCGTATATCTACTATGTGCATGGAAATGGACATCTTGCGGTAACATGCAGATGTCAACACTCTTTATAGTATCACAGAGTGATATATTTGTATTCAAGTAACTATTAATTCCAACGCCCATTTTCGGCAAATATCTCTACATACAGATACATCTGGGATGACCTTGAACATGAACATTCTGAATGAACATTCAAAAAACATAGCATTATATCACAAATGTACGTACGGGTTATGCCGTGTCAAGATAAGCGTAACGTATTCTCAACCCACTGACCAATGACAACATCTACGATTTAGTTCTTTCTAGTATCTTATCTATTTCTTGACTTCTTACTTTTCGTAATCCTTTACAACGACGTAGCTGTTTCTCTAGGCTCGTAGTCTAGTTATTTCTCGCCCCCCATCCCCCATCCCCCATCCCATGATTCAATCTCCCATCCCCTTTCTTTCTCCATTTCCTTCATGTTTTATTCATCCCAGGCTTTTGATTATCATGACTAGGCTTTCCATTTCTCGACATGGACATGTGGCATGACAGTAATAGCCTAAAGGGCCAGCGGGAAGAGATCAACCCCGGTCCTGGCTTCATCAACGACATGTCCTTATTTCTTGGTCATCTTGTCAAAACATATGTTTCCCTATTGGCTAATTTCTTTTTTCATCGTCAAAGGTATGCCTATTTCCCTTTCCATTTCTTCTCTCGTCCCCCGCATTATCATATTGTTTTACGTTGTGAGACAAAAATCAGTGCATGGCTATGCAATAGTGAGAATCACTGATGTATATGTATGTACATACAGATATACTCTTAAACAGATGCTGCATAGTACAGCCCCATCCACAATGTCTTTCTTCTATACAGCATCAGCAATATCATTCAGTTCATGCGTGAGTAAGATATAACCTCGTCCGACACGAAATTCCCATCGGGACGGCATACTTACACGGGATGATTATCAACTAATCCATGCACTTTCTGGTCCCGAATAGAGCCGATGTGTTTGGGGGTAATCAGCATGATCTATGATTTGTTGGATTCTCTTGTTACTTTGAGTGGATGTTTTGGAGCTTTCAGATATGTACATACTTTATGCTATGGAATGGAGAAAGGAATAGACTAATTTATAAGCCTAATTCTCAAAGGTGCTCATGTTGTAGTCTTTTTGGGGGACTTTTCCCCAGATTTATTTTTCAAGTATGTATCTGTACTTTGGTAACTGGGTGTTGTGACTGTCTTTGATAAAAAGAAGTGTTTCACACCAACCATCTAATAATCACAAATTGGAGGGCACTACCGAATTTCAGGTCAAATTATTTGCACGGGGAAGCAGTTTGTAGTAGCAAATACAATAAAATGATCTTGTGGCATTAGAAACATGTTGTACGCTGAAGTTTGCAAACAACGATCGAAACCCCCGTGATAGGACGAACGGAAGCTAGGATCTGTTCGCCTCGGTGTTTGATCCGAAAAGAATGCATTTTCAGCGTACTCTATCGCAGGCGTAATATTTGTTCGGTCTTGACATCCGTTATCAACCAACGTTTTCATGAACTTCAATGCTGGATTGTTTTGAGATTTATCTAACAGTTTTACCATATTTGCCCTAGTTTTCCGTCGTAGCGAAACAACTCGCTCAGCAATTAACCTCGCCAAAGACAAGTATGGCGGGTAAAAGCTAACTGATGTACTCAGTACCAAAAAATAGTACCATGCATGTATGCATTGTAAATGTATAGCCAACAAGCTCTCGCTTCAATTATCCCATACATCAAATATGCATTTGATTTCCGTTATTTTCTGTTCCATTATTGTCTCCTTAGTCTTGACTACATCATCTAGTTGTACGTCTTGCTTCTACATATGAGTCTACGGCATGTCATCACCATTCTTGGAGCGATTTGGAGTAAAGTCGTGATGGAGAGGTGAGACAACTACTTATTTTTTTTTGTTAGGGATAAATCGCAAGTAGAAATAATGCCACCTTTGAAGCCGTGTTTGGTAACGCTTTAGGACGAACGGAGGGTGGATTACTCAAAACATACTAGCAACAGTGCATATAACGGCAACTAGTACAACCCAGAATCTCAATATAGAAGGCAAACTATCAGGACCGGTGTGATTTGGATTATTTCCTTTGTTACAAATCCACCAGTTGTATAGTATTGTGAAAGTAATACAACTTTGTATAGTTATTTATGTAGATCTTGGAAATGGGCGTGAGCATATATATACATACACTCTTTGTAAGTTGCGGAGAAATCGAGAGCTCATCACATTTAGACCGGCATGTGAACTTTTATTAAGTCTGGTACTACACGTTATATCACATTAAGTGACGCAACCACAAAAGACTGTAGATGGTATGTCTAGCCCACCATGCAACAGGAGAAAATATAACTGAATAAAAAATGCACTTTTCCAAATAGGACAAAGCCCGAGAGAACTCCAGCAACGTCCAAATCTCGGCATGTGGCCACCGTTTTGCTCTCCTATTTTCTTGCTACAGATACTCAGACAGGTCCAAGCATGAAGAAAATAATATTCGGCTACAGAGAAAGATGCTGTACTTCTGGCCGAGCCAGTGGTTGTAACAGAGGTTGCATTATATCGTCAGTAACCGAATAATTGTTGCAGAGAGCGAGCGGTACAACCCTATAGGAAAAGAAAAGAAAAAAAAGGCTTACAGATACATGGGTTGAATGAATGATACATACGTATGAAGAATAGCTTAATACGATATATTTATACATGTGTATATTAAAAGTCATCATAGTGACATTGTGAATCGTCCCGCAAGACTCGGGCTCCTATTGCAGAAAATGTGCTATAAGTTTTATCCATTTTGTTTTTGTTTCTATAGCTCTAACAACGGAAGTTACGCCGTCGGTAGTAGAAGTAGTGGGGTACCGAGTATAGCTGTAATTAATCTTGGTACCTAAATAACTTATTTATTCTTATTAATTTTTAATTGTATCTCTTGTATGTGACTTCCCAACAAGCTTAGTTGCTGCTGACACATTCCAATTCTGCCCCAATTTTGTTTTTATTCAATTGCTTTTTTCATGTTTTTTTTGTATGGACAAAATATCCAACAAACAATTAAGAACGTTTGGATCCATAATTTCACACTAGACTAAACAAATTCATTTTATCTTACTCATCAGTAATCCTTCATTTCAATGTACATACATATGTAACTAACTAGTCGTAGTTAGAACGAAAAAGTGCCAGCCAACAACCATGTAAGTCGTATATTTCCGTAGATCATTACAGATGTTTTCTTCTAGTATAGTACATACATACAAGCTTTGTCACCATTGATCGTTTGCGATTTCGATTTTGACATCCACCAGTCAATTGGCCTACCGACGGAATAACTTTGTAAACAATAAGCCGGCTGTATTTTCATGAAGTGAGTTCATATACGTTGATTCCTGTTGGCCACTATAGATTAATGTAGATGCAACCCTCTTCGTTAATATCGCGACTACTACCATACCGTCTTGGTATTGTTCTGACTTGTTTCCCCCTTTAGACTTGATGATAAACTCCTTGCTCATTTGTAGTTCTACCGGAACATAGTGTCATACATGTATACCAACTAGAGAAGAACCCATTCGGATAAGTGTCGCGCATCAACCATTATAAAGGGAGTACGGAATTTACAAGTATCATATTGGGATTTTCGGGCCTCTCATGAGTGCCGAACATGTCGCTTTGACATGTTAAGATCCTATGCTTGCCTTTTTGTCATCTGTCGTAGGTATTGATTAAGCTGTAAGATAATTGTTTGTGCCAACCCTGGTGTTTAAGGCTTAACCTACTAATCTTGGCATCGTTTGTCCATATGAAAGACTCGACCGACCTTCGCGGCTTGTCGAATACCTTTTTTTAAATTTTTTTTTTTAATTTTTAATTCAGTAATCTTATGGAGCTGTAGAGCTATGAAGATGTACTCCGGTAACAATCGTGATATATGGATTTGGATGCAATGGAACGTCACCTGGATGCAAATCATGTAGTTTTGGAAGATAACAAATCAAGAAATTTCGAAGAAGCGTTTATGTGTCTGTGTAATCAAAGCAAGTCTAATAATCATAGTGCTAAATAGTGAAGCGAACCCCTCATGCAGTAGTGAAATCCCTTTAACGCCATTTGTAGTAATATCAATAGTAATAGTAGTAAATAGAAACATACTGGCTTGCCAAAGTCAGTCCAATTAACCATAAAGCCTGTGATGCAACGTGCTATCATGTATCATAGGCCCATCTCCATGAGATACGTCTCAAGGACACGCATGAACTTGGCCACAAACGCCTCCAGATGGAAGATGACCTTGGTACCAGTCTTGATACGGTGCTCGTAAAAGGCCGACCACTGTATTACTTCGGCCTTGAGAGCATCGTCGATCTGCGCTACCAACCGGAAGGTTAGAGTCTTCAGTATGGTAGTTGCAGGGATACAATGCGATAGAAGATCGTATAGTTGTCCTCTGACATTCAGTATACAATTTGGCGTATGTTCTGCCATGATGTTCTTCGCAATCTGAGAAATGAGGGCCTCCCAATCCAGCGGAGGAATGGGTGTAGTATCGGTAACGGTCTCACTAGATATAAAGAAACGTTGAATTAGCTGGCGATGTGCTTGAGATACATGGAAGTATGCGTCATGATCTTGTGATTTGCATGAAGATACTACACCGTCGGGAACCGAGAAGTGGCCGAGTTTGAACATACCTTTGAGCATTGACAGCTTCATACATAAGCAAGGCCCGACGGAGATTTCGGCCGCTATCCTTCGCAATACGTTTGTATAGACTAGGTAGAACAGGCCATCCTTCACGCTGCGCCGATGTAGTCAGAACCGAGCAGATTTCCTCCTGAGAAGGCGCAGCCACACGCACCAACAGTGTTCTGGAACGGATGGGCGCGATGATATTGGCTGTTGAGTTGGCGACGAGGATCAGTCGTAGGTTGGGCGAGTATTTCTCCATAGTGCGACGGAGGGCTGCCTGTGCATCGCGCGTCAAGTGCTCGGCTTCGTTGATGACAACGACTTTGAATTTCTGCTTCGCTGATTGGTCGACCTGTTGCGTCTGCGCGACTTCTTTTAAGAGATCTTGGATGACTACTCTGTCATGCATGCCGACATCGGATGGCGTAATCTCGAGATGATATACAGATGCCACTACGTTGAATTCTAACTTGCGGTTGCTGCTGGTTTGAAACACGCGGGCGTCAATCTTGATCTTTTCTACACCAGGGCCGTAGAGCTCCTTAAGAGTTGCGACGATTCTAGTCTTTTTGCCGGCTCCTGACGGACCATACACCAGTAGATGTGGGAAATCGCCGCTTTGAGCCTATACATACATACATAAACCATTAGTATCAGTTGTTAATGATGATAGTGGGACATGTATATCTTCATGAAGTGATAGCTTACCAAGGACCGAAGTCGATCGGATAGGTCATGGTGATACGTCAGGCCGTCTAGTGACCGAGGGCGGTGCTTGTCGACAATAAGAGCCATGATTAATGTGATAGAAGCTGCTTATAGCTTAATTCGTGGTGTTGTATGCTGTGATGGCTACAAAACTGAAAGAGGCTGTTAGCTATTTGGCGGCTGTCTTTTTTTTGGCCTTTGCATAAGCTTGTGAGAATATCTAACTAACGCGTAGCTTAGAGCTTCACGCGTAGAGTGGTTACAGGGGTCATTAGCTGGACGCCACATTTTGGCTAGGCTACACAGTTGCAGAAATATGGGGGCATGCGATCATTATAGAGGGGCATTAATGCTTTGTGGATAGCTAAATAGATAATGTGATATGTAATATCAGAGTCGGTTTAGCCCCGATATTAATGTTACTTATATGTAGACATGGCTAGCTAGATTATTGTGCACAATTTGTACCCATCCCATGATAATACACTATAATACAAATAGCATGGGCTCTGGATGATGCTTGGGTACTGGAGCATAGCCACTTAGTCTAATCATCAACACAACAAATTGGTTCTATGCAGGTGCTAGGGAAGGAGGAGAAGCAGGAGTATCAGGGAGAATGTCTGGTTCTGGAGTGGTGGAAGCTTTGGAGTCAAGCTTCTTCCATGGACGCTTGAGATCCTCAAGGGTTAGACCGTTCTCTAGCTTTGTCATACCAACAACTGGCGCAGCGTCCTTGTGGATGAATTCCCATTGGCCTACGAAGATAAGTGTTAGATAAATTGTGAATACTCTTGCAGAGCCCTCTCTTCGACTTACCAGGAAGCTTTTGGCCAGCAAGACGGAAGGCATCACGGATAACCTTTTCGTGGATAAGACCTCTGAGTTCAAAGACCACCTGGTTGACCGCAACACGGCAAGCCCAATGATCGAAACCACCCTTACCTTTACCCATACGAATCTGTAATGCAAGTCTGGTTAGTATGTTGTTTAAGCAACTCCGTATTGATATTGACAAAGACTTACTTCGTTACCACTGATGTACACACCAACATTGCAAGCTACCCGTTTGTATAATCTGTACTTGTTACCACGTAATCTGGTCTTGATGGTATCCTCTGCATTCTTCAGCTGCTTGGCACTGATACGGCGATGTGAATCGACCATGCGTAGACCGTAGTCTCCCCACATAACCGTCGTGCCCTTTGTAGAACCTCCCGTAGCGACTCGTGGCCGACCCTTCATCATCTTCTTGGTACGGTCGATGCTGGGCTCTAGCCAGGTACCGAAGCGAGGCGCCGTCGTGGAAATCGAGCGCGCATCACGGCTTGGCGTGGAAAAGATCGTCGTGGTTTTCGTCGCCGCCGCCGTAGCTAGTATAGGGCGCACCGGGGATATTCTCAATGACTGGAATGCATTGGATAGCATAGAAGCTGACGAGAGCTTCATAGTGGCGGTATATGTATTACGTTGAGGATAGCAACGTAGGAGTTAATGTCGATCGATATCGGGCTCGGACTCGGGCGAAACTAACGGAAGAGAGGTCGAATACCTGGTATCGTCGTCTACCTTATTGTTGCACTAGCGATCGCATAGTTTTTTTAGTGATACCATTGGTTAAGTAACACCCCACATTGAGCCTTGCCCATACTGAAACGGGCACGCCACACTACCCACGTGAACAGGCGTGCTATTAACGCCACATTACATTAAAAAGCGCGCTATTCTTATTACAGTACGTTTACAGATATTAGTAGCTAATAACGCGAAAGCAATTAAACTGTGCCTGGCCAAATATTTTTGGGAAAGAAGCGCTGCCTTGTTGTCAGGGCAATTTTCTCTATTCCACTCGTGTAGCTTGCCTATTTGTTTGTACTTCATTTATAAACAACTTAGGGAATTATTTTATACTAATTGCCCAAACATTAAGGCATATCTGCTCATATACTACGCATCATCTACCAAATATTGCACCACTGTGCTTCGAGATGTCTGATATTAGATCATTCTTCAATCGTTCTGGGAAGCCTCCAGCTAAAACTGAATTGGAGACTACTAAGGAAGCAACATCAACCTTGAGCCGTCGTGGTAGTAAGCAAACATAAGGTTACTATTCAATACATGTCCCTAACTAACCAATTTACAGAGGCTCGTACTGTCGTTGAGTCTGATAGCGACGATGAAACATTTGAAACAGCAAAGTCATCCACGAAAACACCCGTAAAGAAGCCTAAGAAGGAGGAAGATGTCGAAATTACAGCTAGGGAATACTTCTCTACAGCAGCAGCTAAGCTTAAGTCAAAGAAACCTCTGGATCCAACCGTTGAGGTGCCGGTTCGTTCTAGCCCCCGAAAGAAGGAAAGCAGTGCACCAAAACCCTCATCAACTCCTGCTAAACGTTCTACTCGAGTGAGCACGAAACCCGATATCGAATACGATGACGACGACTTCAAGGATGATAGCGATGACGATATCTTTGCCGCCGAATATGGCCGCAAGACCAAGGCTGAGAACGACTACATGGAGGTAGATAGTGAAGATGACATCAAGCCCAAGTCTCGGGCAGCAACAGCCGCCTCAAACTCCAAGAAACGCAAGACTACTGTAGAAGAGTCAGAGTCTGAAAAAGAAGAGCCGAAGAAGAAAAGGGCAGCCCCTGCAAAGCCCCGGGCACCACCAAAGGCGAAGACGGCTGTTGAAGAAGCTCCCGAAATCCAAAATATCCTGGATAGCATCCCTACCGTTCTTCCTCCTTCTCCCCCACGAAGCGACTCTACCGTCAAATTCGACTGGCGGAAGGCTAAGGGCGGCGGCAATGCTACTGCTCCACCCCCAATGGCCGGATCGATCGAAATTCCAGAGGGTGCTGACGAGTGCTTAGCCGGGTTGACATTTGTCTTTACTGGACTTCTCCAGGCAATTAGCCGTGAAGACGCACAAGCTCTTGTCAAAAAGTATGGCGGAAAGGTGACTGGCCAGCCTAGCACCAGAACTAGTTACGTCGTTCTTGGAGCAGATGCAGGCCCTTCAAAACTCGCCAAGATCAAGGCTCATGGAATCAAGACCATCAATGAAGAGGGACTGTTTGAGCTTATCCGCAAGCTTCCGGCTCACGGCGGTACCGGAAAGGGTGCTGAAAAGGCCCGGGAGAAGAAGGAACTTGAACTCAAGAAGGCTGAGCAAGAAGGTTTAGCTATGGCAGCTGAAGAGAAGAAACGGAAGTTGGAGGCTGAAAAGGCAGCGAAGGCATCTGCTGCTGCTAGAGGTGTGCGTGCCCCTGCTGCGGCCAAGGCTGCTATTGATCCTACAACCCAGCTTTGGACTAGTAAATATGCTCCCACGCAAATGATGCATATCTGTGGTAACAAGTCAAACGTCGAGAAGATCCAAAGTTGGCTTCGTGACTGGCCAAAGCACAAGAAGTATGATTTTCAAAAGCGCGGTGCCGACGGCATGGGCGGTACTCGTGCTATCATCATCTCTGGACCCCCCGGAATCGGTAAGACAACCTCGGCGCATCTGGCTGCGCAGTTAGAGGGCTATGATGTCATTGAAAGCAATGCTAGTGACACTCGTAGTAAGCGCATGGTTGAGGAAGGTGTAAGTGATGTGATGAACAACACTTCCTTGCTTGGATTTTTTGCCGGCGATGGTAAGGCTGTTGATCTCAAGCGCAAGAAGATCGTGATGATCATGGACGAGGTCGATGGTATGTCTGCTGGTGATCGTGGTGGTGTTGGTGCTTTAGCCAAGTTCTGCAAGAAGACCGAAGTTCCCCTCATCCTAATTTGCAACGACCGTCGCCTACCCAAGATGAAGCCATTCGACTTTGTTGCCTTCGACATCCGGTTCCAGCGGCCTACAATCGAACAGATCCGGTCGCGTATGATGTCAATCTGCTTCAAGGAAGGCATCAAGATCCCTGTTTCAGCCCTCGATGCCATTATTGAGGGTAGCAACCGTGATATCCGTCAAATCATCAATATGATTTCTACAGCCAAGTTGGATCAGAGCACAATGGACTTTGCCAAGGGTAAAGAGATGAGCAAGTCATGGGAGAAGCACATCATCCTGAAGCCTTGGGATATCTGCTCCAAGATGCTCAGCGGAGGTCTATTCTTACCCTCGAGCAAAGCAACACTAAACGAAAAGATCGAGCTCTACTTTAACGATCATGACTTCTCTTTCCTCATGATCCAAGAAAACTACCTTCGTTGCCGGCCAACGGCTGTTAGCGGTAGCAACTTTGGTCACCCACGAGAAAGAAATCTCAAGACTCTGGAGCTATTCGATGCTGCGGCAGAGAGTATCAGTGATGGTGATCTCGTCGACCGCATGATCCACGGCCCGCAACAACACTGGAGCTTGATGCCTACCCATGCTGTCTTCAGTTCCGTCCGTCCTGCCAGCTTCATCAATGGTTCACTCGGCCAGCCTGCTTTCACATCCTGGCTGGGAAATAACAGCAAACAAGGAAAGCTAGGCCGCTTCGTGCGTGAGATTCACTCTCACATGCGTCTCAAGTCGTCTGGTGACCACAACGAAATCAGACAGCAGTATCTGCCGGTCATCTGGGACAAAACTGTCAACGCGCTATCCAAGGATGGCAAAGAGGCGGTTCCTGGTGTTATTGACTTGATGGATAGCTACTATCTGACCAGAGATGATTTCGATGCAATCTCGGAGCTGGGTGTTGGCTACCAAGACGAAAGTCTCGTGTCTATTGAATCACAAACCAAGTCTTCATTCACGAGAACGTATGTATGCCCCTTGACCCCCGCTATATTCTTCTCACTAATATATTCTATAGTTACAACCAAGGCAGCCATCCTGTGCCTTTCATGAAGGCAAGCACTGTTGGTGTTCCAACCAACAAGATGCCCAAGGAAATGCCAGATCTAGAAGAAGCCATTGAAGATGACGACGATGGCGAAGCCGAGCCTGAGCCCGAGTCAGCCGACAAAGGGGATGAGATTGACTTCAAGAACGACAAGTATATCAAGATGCCCAAGGCCAAGAAGGCGGCTGCCACAAAAAAGGCACCGGCTAAGAAAGCTGCCACTAAGAAAGCTGCTGCATCGAGGAAGAAATAGTAGAAACGGCTTACTCATGTCACATCATTATTATATATCCATCTACTTACTTGGTGGGTAATGGCGTGTTTCATTTGGTTTTTTTATAAATATTTTTCTTAATTTGGTTTGCTAGACATGATTAGAAGTTTGGGCGTTTAAGAGGTTTATAAACATATCATAATTGATTCAAGTGTCACTACAATAATACGTTCACAAGTCATATGATATAGCACATGCTAAGAAACGAGCCATCCATGATCATAATTTGTTCTTTTCAGAGGCACTGAATAGACAGACGCCTTTGGTTGTTTGTATTTGGTACAGAATTGGTACAGAATTGGGGGAGAGGTTGTTTGATTTTGGGGTGACTAGTACAAAGAAGTGTGGTGAATCCCGGGTATGTTTTTAAACGTCAATATTTTCGTTTCAAGAGGCAATACAGCGACATGTCGAAGAGAGAAGTCAGATAAACAAGGTAAAGAAAAGAGATATCATGATATAAAGGGCAGACGGAGAAAATAGAAAAAAAATCGAAGAAGGGCTAAAGGAGAAAGGAAAGAGAGGATGAAGAATGAATACAGTAGTTTGTAGTATGATTTGTTCAAGAGCATCATTATAATAATACACGGGGATCGGAGAAGCTCTCGTTCAACTCGATCCCCAACAAGCAAAGAGTAGAAATGAAAGCATAAGCTTAAGCTAAGTAGGATAGACTTAAGCGTTCTTGACGACACCGACCTTGGCGGCTCTCAGCACACGGCCGTTAAGCTTGAAGCCCTTCTGCTGGACATGGAAGACGGAGTTATCCTCCTTATCAGGCTGAGGAGCCATGAAGGTAGCATCGTGTTCATTGGGGTTGAAATTTTGGCCGTCGGGGTCGAAGCGCTCGAGGCCATGCTTGGAGAGGGTGCTAACGAGGATATCCTCAGTCATCTTGAGACCCTCGTACAAGCTGAAGAGGTCCTTCGCAAACTCATTCTCGGCGTGTTCGGCGGCCGGAACGGTACGCTTAGCTTCGGGGACCATGGAGAGAGCGCGGTCTAGGTTGTCCACGCTGTCAATCAGGTCCTTGGCGAATTTCTGGATGGCGAAGTCTTTGGCAGACTTGATGTCCCGCGCAGTACGGTCCTGTAGGTTGCGGAAGTCGGCGACAGATCGGAGGTAGCGGTCCTACATAGAGAGGGAAAAAATAATGATGTGGTGGTTAGTATGATGGACTTGGATAGACAGAGGTATCAAGGTGGTCTCCGACGTCATTCTATGATAATGACTCGAATCACACCCTAGCACAAAGCTAGCACAGACAAGCTATGGGTAAATTCGGAGTACCCGACATACCTTGAAATCGAGGGCCTCATTTTCCTTGGCCTCAAGCTTCTTCTTCAGAGCGCTCAGCTCATCGTTCTCCTTGGGAGCGGCGGCGGCCTCCTCCTTGGGGGCCTCGGAGCTGTACCACCGAAGGGCAGATTGGGTGGTGACAGCAGCTGGTATTCTGACGGCCGAAGCAGAAGACAGCGTGAAGGGAGCCTGGATGGCGGCAGAGCGCGAGCGTAGAGCGGCGGCGCGGGCTGAACGGATGATGGTCTGTCTCAACATCGTGAAGTAAAAATATAGGGTTTAGATGTTGAGGGAGGTTGGTGAAAATGGCGTCACAAGACTCGATGTTGGTTGTGGCAATGTGTTATAGGAGTAGAGGAAGAGAAATGTATCAAAATTCGAGCAAATATTAATGAATATTGCTATACCGAAGAAAATGGATGGGTAAAGAACCGGTTATTGGTGTTTTATAGTGGACGCCGTGATAAGAAAAAAAAGTCAACTATGAGTGAGTCTTGTGATTTTATGAAAATTTGAGAGGAAAACACCTCTTCAAAAAAAAAAGACCGAAAATAAGATATCTTTGATTTTTTTTGCAGCCAATTCGCCGAACCACAAAAAATGGAAATCTAGACAAAAAAGTACCTGCCGCTTTTTTCTTACTGTTAGACAAGATGAAAAGCGGATAT
>RHLR01000799.1:0-13531 GCA_009806335.1 Davidsoniella australis
GGTTTGCTTGACGATAATGTTTCCTTTGTCTCCGTTGCGGGAATGGTCAGAGTCAGCCTAAGGTTCAAGCAATTGTGACAATATATATATATATACAACTAGTACTTCCTATTTCTTTCTGGGACAGAATGGAGGACTAGAAAAGCACAGTGCATGATATCCTGCAGCAGAGTAGTAAGAATACAACTTGATTTCACCGTACTAGAGGCTATAGAAGAGGATACAACTACTACTAATATACAAACCCCGAATAGGGCCGAAACCCTGAGAAGCAGATAACAACCTCTCCTTAAAGATCCCGACTTGAGTTCTTCGTGTCGTGGAAGCCATGGCAGCATCGAACCACAGTTCAGCTTACTATGACTTAATACAGAAAGTTTCACGGTCTTCTGTTGGTTATATTGACTGTTCTCAGACGCAGATACCGACAACTGGCGGTGATCGCCCTCCCATTAAAGCATTAAAGCATTGAGGACATTAAGAGCCGTAGTATTGTAGCAAAGACTACGACGCCGGGAAGTCTCTTCTCTCGGCGGGCAAGTTTATGCATGCGACGCACATCTTGTACGTGCGCTGCATACTTGTACCAGCTGGCATGACTGAGGTTATACTTGGACCATGGTGCGTATAAATATGATCGTAGTCATGATCGAGCACTGTCTTCTTTTGGGTGATAGCAAATTCGTAGCCACCAAGCCACCAAGTC
Source organism: Davidsoniella australis (assembly GCA_009806335.1). Taxonomy (NCBI): domain Eukaryota; kingdom Fungi; phylum Ascomycota; class Sordariomycetes; order Microascales; family Ceratocystidaceae; genus Davidsoniella; species Davidsoniella australis. Next base: position 707 of record RHLR01000799.1, read on the forward strand.
ATAAGCCGCACAAAGTAAGAACGACGTAGAAGTGAGAACAGATGAGCCATCATACATATATACTACTTCTGTATACGACATGTCAACACCTTGCTTGTAAATCAAGCGAGGCGAGACGAGGCCATTCCCGTTTACATGATACGATTCTGCTGGTTTTTTCTTTCTCTATTATCCATCATCCAGTGACCAACTTGACGCCACTATCACAAAGGTTACTTTTGCTACTACATGTAGAAAGCGGATGGGCAGCTTTTCTTCCTATCAGTTCTAGGGGTATCTCAGTAGTCCTATTCCAAGAAAGGGAACGAATAAAGAAAAGAAGGGAAAATGATCCTATGATCCTAGTAGTAGAGATCCGCTAAGCGGAGGGTGGTAGACGACAGGGAAACCACGGTTCTCTTACAATTACGAAAGCATGGCGCCGATGCCCTTCTCGACTGCAACTCTACCCACCATGTTGGCAATACAATGCCCTGGTCTCACCTGCAAATGCAGCTAGCAAGGGTTCTTTGGGGTATGGTTATGGTTGTATCTGGAAGTAAAAAGAGACTGAGGAAGAGAAAGAAAAGACCAAGTCAGGATAGTCAGCAAAGTTGGTCGCGTTGCAATTTGTCTAAGTGACAAGTAAAGAGTAAAGTAATGTTGCAGTATTCCACCTCTACTAGAGTTTATTGATTGTAATATTGGAATTCCATGCCCTTTTATTTTTTTTTTCATTATTTTTTTTCTTCTTCTTCTTTTTCTTTTTCATTCTTAAAGTGTGCTTGGTTACTAAACTTTGGTTGACAACCAAATATCAGGATCTTAGCGAAAATCACCTCCATATATAGAATTAGCATTGGCACATAATGAATAAGTGAATCAATATAATGAATTAGTGAAGTGAGTACAGCTGTAAATCGTAGCTTGTTAATTCTGCCATTAGTCGCCTGTACAACTATTACTAATCGGTCTGGCCTGAGCAGATAGTGTTTCGCAGATTTAACTAATCCGCTCGGACATAGTTCATTTTATATTTTGTTTGTACATATATATGTTTTAAAAACAAGCAAAAAAGACCGGTAGAAAGAACATGGAATCCCCTCTTCTGTTTCTTCGATTACGGTACTTTCTTCCAGCAGCCTACATAACCATAACTATAGATGTATCTGTATACTATATATTATATACTATATCCTGTGATGTTGTAATATATAAATCCCGAAATACAGACTGGGTATGGACTCGTAGAAGGGGCTAGGCATTGGTTTCATTACCCATTGGTAGGTAATGTTAACCTGTGCTCTACCTCTCAATATTACCATTTCGGTCCCCCAATGGTAATATCACCGCATCATATAACCAGCATTGGGCTCTTTCACGCCCCCTAGTCAGCTGTAACGCCGCATATATTATAATTGGATAATTGGATAAATGGGACGATCCAAACTAGCAAACCCCGGGTTCCAATAGCATATAGTAGGAAACATATATCAACTATACGTACTAGCTCTCACTATGCTGATACACATATATGTATACATATATATCTATATATCCCTACTACAGCAATAAACTCAAGTGGATATTATTTCCCAAGAGATGAAATCGTATTGTATGGGTTGACACTGCCTTCGCTGAGAAAATAAACTTTTGTTCCTCGCAATAGAAAATGCATCTTGGAAAGCACGGTCTTAATACCATAGTTTGGTGATTCTTGATACCAGAGCCTGTCCATAATAAGTAGATCTACCTCGCTATGTAATATTGGACTTTCCTTTCTAGAAGGCCTACTCAGGAATACTATTGATATTAATATAACTCGGTTCATCAGGGTATGTAGAGTTGGTTTTAATATTCTTGGGTAATATCCGATGATATGTTGAACCAAGCAGTCGGATAAAGCTTCTCATAATTGTGAGATATCACAGCAATTAGGGATTGTATAGATTTATTAGCGCAGTCACTATTATGACACATGAAATCTCATTCCTTTTTTACTATTATAGCCCTTGGCAACACCGTGGTCACAACATCATCAACATGTTTGTCCCTTAGTATACGGCCGAAGCTTGAATGGACGGATTAGCCTAGGCCAGTGTCTTTCCGCCCACTTTACAGAAAATGATAAAATCTGTTGTTTTTGTATGTCTTTCAGTCTTGGCCCAGTCTTTCACCAGGCTTAGCAGCCGAAACAAACACACAAAAAAAAACCTCTAGCTCTATAGCCAGTCACACTTGCTAGTGTCCTTGTATAAACTTGTAGAAACGGATCGTTGGCTGATAATAATGAGAAGAAGGAGGAAGACCTGACCTTGTTCTCATTAGAATTAAGTCATCTTGAACCTCAGATGAACCACTTACAGGTTAATAGCTCTGTTAATTTTTCTCTCCCCCCTCCTTCCTCTTCCTCCCTCGCAAACCCGGAAGAGATATTGACTAGATATATCTCTATCCATTACATAGCCTGTCATAATTGTTTTTCATATACTTGCCATTTTTTTCCTGGGTCGAATGCCTACACTTTCTCAGAGCGCATACGTAGTCTTATTCCGACTTCTCCTTACTGTATCTTGATCTAGGACTTGGTATACTTGGCTTATGGCATCTTTGCTCTTATGTATTGTCTCCTGCTCTCCCGCCATCCCGGTCATATTCAAGATTCCCAATGTTCCTTGTCAAGTATCCCAGTTCAACAGAGGAGAGGCATGGCTTCTTTTTTTTGACCGACCCCTGTGGTATGTCTTCTTCCCTTTTATAACAAAACAAGCGTAGTCCTGGTCTGGGTCGATAACAAGCAGGCCCTTCATCAAATTCATTCTAGCGCGTTCTGGTTTATATACGTTAATTGCGTCAACTACTCTAATATGTACATGTGTACATACAAAGTTGTGATTCGCAAATCGACTTCCCGCCCTCCAGATGATATTCCCCGATTGTCTTCATTCGTTTATGACTCGAATCGAGAGATAACCCTACATTGTCCTATCAGATATGTATATAAATCAACTGTTGAGAATCCGACTTATCTTCTCCTGGAGGGGGGGTCGCTTAAGACGTAATGTTCCTTCATAGTGACAAGATTTTGTTACTACTAACAGTTTGTCTCCCATATGGTAAGCTCGAAAATTACGCCCAAGGAAGCAGATCTACACACTAGTCGGGTTGGCTTCTCGCAGCTCGGAACTCTTTGAAGTCCATTCCTGACCTTGCCCACCTTGGCGCAAAAAAAAAAAAACCGGGTGAATAGCCACCAAGAGATCCCAGACTCAAAGCAACAAGAATTAAGGTGGAAAAAAAAAAGAATGAAGAATGAGAATGGACAAAAGACAAAAAGGTAACTTGATACTGTCACCTTTGCCTATTAATCAGGTCTGCTGAGCATCAAAAGAACCCAAAACAACAGTGAATTATTGGTACCATGCAACATGTCAGGATGTCGACTAGTTTTAGGGTTACAAAGTCACAGAGTAGCATCTTATAGCCGAGAACCGTCGCCTCTTAAAGCGAATTGAGTTCTATTTTCTCTTTTAAGTACTCTTCAAAGCACCGAGAAATGCAATACTGGCCCGTTAATGTTGCAGCTGGTTGCAAATCATCATCGAACCAGGAACAAAATCATATAATTATGTACTTAAGACTTCGTGATCTTCATGTTAGGGTATCGTTAGTTCGGGTTATGGTCATACTTAAATCCGAAATAGGGTTGTTTCCTATTTCTTAGCGGGCTGGTAAATCATCGCCACCCAAGGAGTTATTCTTGTAGGCATGTTGACGATGGGAGGCAATTACCATTGGAGCTCATGTAAAAATGCTGTATTGGGGAATTTTTGTCTAAGCCGCTAGTTGGGAAGCCAATGAGACAACTGTATGGTGGACAGGCCGTTACCATTTTGGGCGAAATGGCATTTGAACAAATGTTTTTGTTAAGTGAGGCCTCTTTGAGTTTGAACTTGCTGCGGCTCCTTTTAGTTTGTTGGCAACTGCGGTATTCACGTATAACAATATGGAGGGTTACTGCTTCTTAAGAGTGACGACAAGCTGAAACAAGACTCATAAGTTATTTTTCCCACAATAAATAGCATTCTTCAAAATATACTCCTTTTCACATATTTCCAGCAGCTATTTTTGTCCGTCTTTCCATCACCAACCATCGTGGAATCATCTTGGGAATTTTATTCCATATCCGGATTTGGCTGCTTATAAGACAAAAACGCAACGTCTAGGATATCAAATATCCAACAATCGAATCCAACCGCTCGACCACGCCTGGAAAATAAAGCTAATATTCGGTTTTTGTGCGGCTAGCTTTGTGTCCCGCCCGTTACAACCATCACAAGTCTCTGGATTGGCAACATCATTCAGTCTATCTGATAGCAGGCTTATAAGGTCTATTATTGGGTTCTCTATCACCGTCTGAACTCTCCTCTGTTCGGCGATCCGACTACGATACCCAATATCCAATCTCCTCGACAGCAATCTATATCTATAATTACCTATTGCTTCTATTGCTGAGACTTTTACAAGCCATACGTGGGTTTTCATTTGGATACCTGACCTAACTACCTACCTACCTACCTTGGGTCTGTGGTAAGGCCGTATCCTACCCTTCTCTATCGATTTCCCTGTCTTTGGTCGTCCCGTAAGCTGACGAACAGGGAGGAGGATAAAGAGCCCTGGCAAATCGAACCATAAGGCCTACATCGTCACCCACATCTAGTTGTTTATTCCGTACCGTCCATCTCCATTTTCTCTCGTCTCTTCTCAACTCTGTCTGTAGTGTGTCAGCAGATACTCGAGGCCCTTGGGTCCTTGAGATTTTGGTCCTAGACTACGCCTTGACGGGGGACAGGAAGAGGAAGACGGAGAATAAGGAACAAACCAACAACCAAAAAAAGAAGACAGGGAGAAGCCTTCTTGAGGGGCGTGTATACTACCACGGTGTATACTTTACTTTCGACTGAGTTCCAGGCAAGGCTATTCGGGTGTGTATTTTACGGGTTCCGTACAATCCACGAGAGATTGACTGACTTGGACTTGGCTTTCTAGAGCTTTATTATTGCAACAAGAGAGCTCATCCCCCAAGGAAAAAGGAAAAAAAATAAAAAAGAATGTCCGAGAATCAAAGGTAGAGGTACAAAGATAAGACGCACCCCTCAATACCCCCCCTTCTACGGTTATTCTTATTGTCCTCGACCATATCATTATTGGTGGTTTATATTCTTATCTCAACGCCGCCTGTCTTACCGCTCCATCTCAAGTCCTGATTTCAACTTCAAGCAGTTTTCTTTTTTCAGCACCAGAATTGGAGGCAGCAATCCTACAGTTAGTACAACTAGCAAGAGTCTTACAGATATATCAGCACTAAGACCGCCAAGATATTCATCTGTTGGTCACCACACGCCTCAGCCATTTGCATATTCTAGCCATCAGCCCGAAAGGAATACAATACAAGGAGTACAAACAAAAACACGGGCACGGACGAAGGACGTCAGTACATCGACTTCTATAACTTCAGGATCATATAACACCTACCCACCTCCCACCTATCCACAGTCTTTCATCAACCAAACATTATTCGTCTTCAAGGATATTGCAACTTTTATCTTGTTACATTATCAAATTGCTAGAGACATGGCTCCATTCCTCAGACAGCTTGTTGCTGGTCCTCGTGTGCTTCATGAGGAGTCCGGCCTTGACCTTTGCTACGTCACCCCTCAGCTCATAGTAACGTGAGTATATACCCCTTTCCATACACCGAGTGCATTCACTATTTGGTTCAAACCTCATGTCACCTGCTCTACATCAACCCGTGAACTAACGATAAACTATAGTTCTGGTCCTGCACAAGACTTCTTCAAGAGCTCTTACCGGAACCCACTACCCCAGCTTCTCACGTTCCTAAAATCAAGACATCATGATAACTGGGCTATTTGGGAGTTCCGCGCCGAAGGCACCGGATATCCTGATGAGGCCGTCGAGAACCGCATCCACCACTACCCTTGGCCTGACCACCAGCCGCCGCCGTTCCGTCTCGTCCCGTTGATGATGGCCAGCATGCGGAATTTCCTCAAAGAAGACCTCGGCAACGTCTCATCGTCAGACGCCAGCACAACCGAACCAAAGACGGCACTCCCAGACGACTGCCCAGCGGCAAATGGCCGTGTTGCAATTGTTCATTGCAAAGCAGGAAAAGGCCGTAGCGGCAGCGTAGCTTGCAGCTATCTCATCTCAGAGTGTGGCTGGCAGGTTCAACAAGCCCTTGATCGGTTCACATCAAGACGCATCAAGCCTGGCTACGGAGAAGGTGTCTCTATTCCCAGCCAACTTCGCTGGATCGACTACGTTGAGCGCTGGACCCGTGGTGGCAAGAAGTATACTGATCGCGCCATCGAAATCGTCGAGGTCCGTACATGGGGCCTGAAGCCTGGCGTCAAGCTCGAGATCAAGGCATATGCGGATGAAGGCAAGAGAATAGAAGTAGCTCATCGCTTCCGGACTACCGAGCGCATAGTCGTTGATAACCTCGAGAAAGACGAAAAGGCTGGTATGCGCCGCAAGCCTAACCCAGCCGATGTCCCAATCAGACCACACATTGTCCCCAGGACGAGCCATCCTGGCGGTAGCAGTGGAACTGCGTGGCAGGAATATAACCACAAAACTAGCAAGACATGGTTCGGTGCTGCCTTTGGAAATGTTAGTTTCTTCCAGGCGCTTGCGTCGTCAGTATCTTCAAATTCGGACAATGATAGCATCATGTCGTCCCCTCGCAACTCTATTATCAGCAAGGCCCGCAAGGAGTCTGACTTGTCATCCTATGATGAGAACAATGAAGGTCCTGCTGTGATATTCAGACCCGATACCCCAATCCGCATCGAGAACAACGATGTGCAAGTTTCTCTAGAGCGTCGCAGCTTTTCGCCAGCACCTCTCCCGTTCAATGCTATGACTTCGCTTGCTTATGTCTGGTTCAATGCTTTCTTTGAAGGCGACGGCGAGAGTGGCGTATTCGAAGTTCCATGGGAAGCTATGGACGGTGTCCGTGGATCGTCGGCAAAGGGCGGCCGGGCTCTCGATCGCATGGAGGTAGTATGGCGTGTTGCTCGTGACGAGACGACAGCTGCAAGCTCTGAAGAGATTGTAGAGCCGGCATTGGGCGAAGAAGTGCCCGAAATGCGCGCAGCAGACTGGACGGCAGTATTACAGCAGTCTGAACCCAAGGTGTCTGTAAAGTTTGGTGCTGCTATTGTTGATCCATTGGCAATTGTGAAGTCGACTGATGTCTCAGGTCAACCTCTAAGCGGGGAGAATTAACCCCCCAAAATATCATTTGGAAAGAAAAGAGCATGCGCTAGAGAAGCGCAAGTTGAAATGTTATGAGTATGATTATGAACGATTCCACGACGACCCGTGACATCTTGGGTTGTATTGTTTCTTATTTCTTTTGTTTGGCATTTCGTATACCTTTTGTTTTGGGGTCTCATTGCGTTTTCTTTTTTTATAATGCTATTTGTTGTGTTGTCTTGGTGTTGGCATGTTTTTTTTTGTTAGTGTTCGAGCTAGATTTTCACATAAACTTACTTTATATATTCCACATACAGATCATACGCTGAATTATTGTTGTAGTATAGTGATCTTGTTGTATCGTGATAAATACACATGGAATGATGTGTATTTATCTGAAAAATTCAATGAGCCAGAAGAAGATGTGAAAGGAAGTCGAGAGAAGACAGCAAACCGTATCGTATATATAACAGAATGTAAAACCTCATCAGGCTAGATATACCCCAACATCCCTATTACAGATTCAGGAACTAGTCACTAGTCAAGCATGATTGATGAGGAGCAGCAAATATACTTTTTGACGAAGAAATATTGTAATGTCTAATTGCTATACCATATAGCATGGCATGAAAAATTATACACCGAGACCGAAGTCACCAATTCTTGGTTCAGACCCAGACGGAATGTGACTGTCTTTGGCTTTCTCTGGTTATTTCAATTCCGGAAGACAAGCTATATCATTCCTCACCGAAAAGAACGGGTGGGTGGATTTGTACCAAAGTTTGATATCAGGTATGAAGCCAAAACAAATAAAATTTTAAAAAAATAAATAAAACGAATGTGAAAAAAAAAAAAAACTCAGGGCTGGAGTGCTCAAAAACTGAGAGAACGGAAATATCATGTTGTTATCAGAAAAATAGTGAGGCGAGGTAATAAAAAAATTAAAATAAAAAGATAGAGACCATGTGTCTGGAACAAAACGTATTCCGTGGTCTAGACGATAGAGCGATAGTTTCTCAAGTCGAGTTGCCCGTAGTTCCGCTTTGGGGTATCTTACTGCTGCTGCTATTGACCAATTAGTGGTTCTTCAAGGTTGGTTACTTTCGGTCTATAGAGGTATAGAGCGAGGCCGAAGGGCATACATTTTGGGATATAATACATAGGAGAGAGGGAACCTGATCTAAGTTTGTTTCCAAAGAATGAAGAAATAAAAGAGTCAGTCTGAGAATAAAACCAAGATATAGATTTTGTGATTTTATAGTGGCCGGATTCATGTATATTTAAGGAGGCTAAAGCTAGAGAAGACGTGTATGTGGCCATTTATCGAGCAGATATTAGTGGTATTAGAAGAGAGTTAGAAGCTCTCGTGATAGTTAGGGTTACATCTGATGTTGCACATAACTCTGTGTGTCCATCCAGCTGGGCAATTGCCGTTTTCGAGAGTGGACAGACGAGTGCTTTTGGGTCCATAAATTGGAGAATCTATCTACATAATATGTATTAACTTGAAGGTCACAGTTACTACAACTTTGTTTTGTTACTCGCCGAATTCTTGACATCAGTGGTGGGCTTTTCAACAGGATAAAATTATTGATTGAATAAGAGGGACCAATGATACCAAATGGCAAATCGAGATGAAATGATGACTGCCCTAACTACAACTACTTCAACTAGCATATGATGATTATTTTAGACTACACAACAGACACACCAACTACCAACTACATATATGCTCCTATCAGTCCTAAGGAGCATACATCTCCACTGGCGGGTTCATCTTCTGTTGCTCAAGCGAAGGTAGCTCGACAGCCGAAGCAGCTGGCTTCGACAGAACTGGCTGGGCGTGAGCAGGCGGCGGTGGCGAGGCAGCCGAGACTTCCGAGACTGATACAGCCGACATTGGAGGAGGGAAAGGGCCTGGCGATGGTATCGACGACACCCCGCTGTGCTGCACAGGAATATGCTCTAGTTCCGTGTGGTTGGGAATAGGCGCGGCAGGTGGCGGGGTCGGTGTGGAAACCACAGATACAGGCGCAGAAACGGAAACAGGGACGCCGTATTGGGGAGGGGGGGGGAGAGGTAGCATTACACAGGTGTTTGTTGGCTGCTTCTCAGGTCCAGCGTAGACCACAGGCTGTGATTCAACGGTACCGGGACCGGTGGATGCCTTGGCAGCCTTGCGCTGGGCTAGGAAGGCCTTGACGTGCCAGCCGAAGACGACGGCAAACATAATGCTATATACAGAAAGTAGTTAGATAACTGAACTATAGAGTGGGTACATCGTGTCAAATAAGAAGACAGGTTATAAAGAGAGCTTGGTTCACTTACAATTCCAGAGCAGACAGGCAGGCAATGGCGTCTTCTGAGGCTAGACCAGCCTTAGTCAAAACTTCACCGGCACGTTTAACGATGCTGCAAGTGGTGCTATCGACTAGACTACCATCATTGTAGCAGTCAGTGATTGTCACGGGAACGGTGAATTGGGAGCGCTTGTGAGCCACCACGGCCATTGTGATGAGCCACATAAAGGACATGAACAGGTTAACGCCAAGCACAGCGTAGACATTGTATAGTTGATGCAAAGCATTCATCTTCTCGGAAAATACGGTGTATGTGAGAGCAATCCAGGTGACGATGCACTAGAGATGTTATGTTAGTATCTTGTATAAGAGAATGATAGTGGGATACCAGTCCTACCATTGCTAGAGATAGGCCGTTGGCATCAATGTAGGCGCCGTGGATAATCCAAGCAGAAAGGCCCAGAATCGGCAGTGTCCATAACATGAGCTTGAAGTTGACGAATAGGATCCATTTTGGCGTAGTCAGAACTAGCTTGCTCTGGGCCGGTGTGGTGCTCACGACAGTTGGAACTACCGTAGGTACAGCAGTATATTGCTGTTGATATTGTGATTGTTGTTGTTGCTGGATAGGCGGCGGAGTCTGGTAGTATTGCTGAGGAGGAGGAGACACAGGCTGTCCCGGGTGGGAGTACGGCTGGTAGCCTTGAGGGGGAGGATATTGGGACATGATGAAGTGTGTCGGTGACTATGAGAAGATAGAGTAGAACAACGATATGATCAAAGAAGGCCTTGAAAAGTTGATATTAAAGCTTTGTGATGGGCACGGTCACGACCAGCGGAAAGAACACCCACTTGATATGTGCTCTACACGACAAGAGAAGGGGATATTGGCTAATTTAAATGGGATGAGTTACAACAAAGAGAGAAAAGAAAAACACAAAAGAATGGCATGATCAGCTTCCTTGATTCTGGGCGTCTTGCCTTTATCAGAGCGCCTCGTTTTTCGGCACAATGTAGCAAGGAATTCGCCTGGCTAATATGATGAACGGAGTCAATAACCGACTACAACTGTAGATACAAAGTATATGTATGGCACATTCTGGACTTTTCCTTCAAAGCAAAGCACAAGTAAAGCCACATGCTATCTACTATAGGCTAAACGATACGACTATAGATATAGATAGAACATGTCGAGGATCGACAACCTTGTTTTCTCCCGGACTGTGTTCAAGAAGGTGAAAAGCAACAAATGGAATGGAATGTATGGATATGGATATGGACATTCAGGATAGAATTGCAAGTTTTTTTTTGTCTTGTTACTGGAGCTAGTAAGTCCGATGAGCACCTACGACGTAAGATATCATGACGATGATAAACAGGGATTTTTGTTTTCTGATACAAAGTTTGACGCCCAACTTGTATTGAGAGAAAGCCACTGGGCAGCCATGAGGGCAATACGGCAAAGACTGGGCAGAAAAGAGGCGCCTGGTTGCTTAAGCAATAGTAGAAACAGGATAGATAGCACTATTAGTTGCAAGCACATCAATATTTAAGGTTATATGCTCGCTTCGATGCAAAAGGTTTAACCATATCTCAGATGCCAAGCCATCGTAGAGTGTAGTCCATGAACTTGAACTTGAACTTGTTTCGTTTACTTATTTGTTTTGAGACATGGACTTTCGTGAGGTTTCTTGAAATCAGCACTTCAAGACTTGCCTAAAGCTCTAGCTTCTCTTATCTTCTTTTCTTTTCTTGTTGATCTTATGACCTCGACTGCTACGGTGTTATTACATACATATACATATATTTACTTGCCGGAACTAAGAGTTACAATGCGGAATTATGTGGCCATGGTTTCGTTATTTAGTTGCATCAAGAAATATTTCAAATAATTAGGCTTTTGTAGAAAAGGTAAGCGCGGAATCTTAAGAAAGCTGCCACGCTTAGTGGAATTTCTTATTCCGCGCCGTGATAAATTTAGGATATTGTTTTGCATTTAAATATTTAGGTGTATGTACATGTATATATGGCGTACTTTTTGTTCGTATATCGTTTACCTCCAGATACAAGAAAAAATAAATAATTAAGGCGTTTTGATCTACAAAAAAAACTACCGTCTATGCCAACTCAATATCAAAAAACGCCCGGTTTGTATTAGAGCAATAATTCGCTTCGGCGCCTCCACCTTAAAGCCAAAGAAAATGAGCAGAACTGTATCTTTTCTATTTATTCATAGTTTTCTCTTTTCTTAAGTCAGAAGAAAAGAGCGAAATATTGACACATTAAACGACATGTATATTAGGTCAACCAAAGTTTGGCTCTCTTCAAGATTGTCGAGTGTCATTCAGTTAACTATGTTTTCTCATCAAAGCGAAGACACCCAGATTGCTTATATTTAGCTAGTACTAGAAATATGGGTGTATATAAAATTTCCAAATTGTAAGCTGTCTTGTCGTCTTTGGAAAATTAACAAGTGCTTACCAGCTGAATGCCCCTTATATAGAACAATAATTGTTCTCGTCAGACAGGATTTTGTATCTATATCTGGCTGTATGAATAGTTATATCAAAATGATTGATTCTCTTTCAACTTGAATGCCCAAGGTCAAGGCAGAGAAATCATGCAATTCGTACCTTTGTTTCCTCTCTTTCTCGAGCCCCTCTCCTCATATGGCTATCTGTACATATGTACATGTGCAATATCTCCTTCTTTTATTTGTTTTCTCCCCATCGTGCTCCCACTTTAGGAAGTATTTTTCATCGACATATACTATAGTGATACTTGTATTGTTGGCAATGCTACTTTTACTTATTTCTTACCATTTTACTTTTCTCTAACTGAGAAGTCAGGAGACGAAGAGAAAATGCCCGCCATTAGGCAGATTTTCATCAACTTCCGTAGCAGTCAGCCTTAGCTTTTCAAGTGATTAGAAAAGGGAGGCTATGATTTGTGTAATATGTATGTGCAATCATGGTAACCAGTAATTATTGCTATTCCAAATTCTGATGTACAGATATCTCGCCCAATGGGCTGTCATTTCTGATGCATACATATGTAGTCAAGATTAGTCAGCCAAAGTTAGCCAAGTAGCTTTGTGGGGCGTGAATAGGTCGTCTCTTCTTTTTCCTCCATCATTACCTCCTTATAATCCATACTACTACTACTATTACTACTACTACTACTACTACTACTACTACTACTATTTGTACATCAATAGCGTGGTTTTAGCTCGCTTTAACCAGGCTATTGATGTAACCAAAAT
>RHLR01000800.1:0-13527 GCA_009806335.1 Davidsoniella australis
TATAACGCATTTAAATCACCTTCCAAAATACTGCAGGTCTTCTCGCGCTGGGAGAAATCCAACTGTCAACTCCGATATTATATGGTATGACACCCTCAAATCCTAAGTCTAAATCTACCGTCATCCATGGTACTTGATATGAGTAGCTGCTTTAGATAGCGTAATAGTAGAGTTATTATATCCCACTAATTGAAACCCAAAACCAAGAAAAATAGAAAAGGGGAGATTTCAATAAGACAGTAGCAAAGTTATTGTAAGGGCCTTTATTCATGTCACGATAAAATGAACAACTCAAGACACATCCCTATTCATACGTTTGTCAGTTATTATCATTCGATCTCCATCCTTTACTTCGATGTAACCATGAACTTCTCGAAAACAGACACGACAATTCGATATGGCAAGACTGAAAATGGCAGAAAGAGAACGTAGCCTCTAGAAAGACTGATACTTTTTTGTTGTTTCTCACTGGCACGCATATTGCATTAGCCCATGTCTTTTTTGTTTTATTCCACGAAACCACTACTCTTGGTTGGTCCATTCTACCGGCTAACCCCTCATCGGATCGGAGCGTTGTGTTTGATTTCAAGCACTAGCTTCCCCTTGATGTCTCTCGTCGTTCCAACATCTTGAGAGCTTTATCCATACCCCTCTGCTTTTCCAATGATTGTATATGTATATTGTAGCGGGTTTCATATCGTCGATCACCGGTTACTATTTCACACTTCTCGGTTGATACAAGATATCCAAGGGATAGTGTAAGTCTATCTAGAATCATCGAAAAACTGCTAAACCTTTGGAGTGGCTGTCTCATTCTAATTTGGCCTAGCGGGTTTGATGTGTCCATCAATCAGATCGAAAAGCAAGCATTGTCTTCTTTTCTCAAGGGAACTCCATATTCATCGATATCATTCATCGGCGCAAAGCAAAATATAATATGAAGCTAGAATTGTTTTTTTGTTTTTTGTTCTGTGGTTGGTAGCCTTCACTACCAACCACAAAGTTTACAATTCCACATTTTCCAATGAGAGTTTCTAAGCGAGGTTAACGCAGTATTTATACACCAAAAAAGATCAACAACTTTGATATAGTCACGCCTAAGCAAAAGTCCGTACTCCGCCACAGTTCTCCCATTTTCTTTCCCCTGAGCAGTGCGTGGTTGAGTGTTGACTACCCTATAAGGTTCGACAAGCACCTGTAAGCGTGTGATTATTCCTTTTTTACTCCAAAAAGCCCTACGGTACAAGCCAGTCAGAAATGCCTATAGTTGTCTCTAGATATACATGTAAGCCTGCATCTTTTGATACAGGTAAATCTACACTGTATATATATAGATATATATATGAGCTAAGCCTAGTTGAGGTCAACGTTGGAAACGCCGGCCCAGTCACAGTATGAACAAAACGGTCTGTTAGTTTTATTTTTCTTTTGGCGTTAAGCCATTTGTAACCCAGCATCACGAACATGGCGAATAAGATAATTATGTCGTTGTTTCAGCCTTTATTCTTGGTGCAAGCGGAGAATTGACGAGAAAAAAAGGTGGCAACCGCCACAGCACATAAAAATGGCTCTATATCTATGCTTGTCAGCAGTTGATCAAGATGACTCTTGTTGGCCGGGCGCTCAGAATCACAATGTGCTTAGCATTAGTGATATAAAAATGTTAGTCCTAGGCGCTGCCCCTAGTACATATTTCTCATGTCATATCGGTGAAAGACCTGAGCCTACGAGCTAACTATCTTAGGAACATAATAAAACACGTAAAATTACTTTGTTCTCAGCATAGCCAAGCTGTCACAGTGCCCGGGTAGCTGGCATGGAAAAGTGCCTATCTACACCGAGTATTCCTATTCCGAGGAAAACCATACCCATTTTGCCGCTCAACGTTTCAACGGGAATACATACTGTCTGTCAGGTCCACGGAAATGGCTGTTGAAGTAATTGGATGCTGCCATGTCGGTAGTTCGGACACTTTAATATCCGTCAAATAGCTGTACTGTCTCGTGTGATATATGTACTTATGATAGAGGGAATGTTATATTGTTTCCATATATAGAAGTGCAAAACTACACAATATTTGTCCACATGACTTAAGATGCAATGATATAAGCTAGGCAACCGATGGAGACGCAGAGCTATATTGGAACTCCGATGACAAATATGTGCTCGATGTACTCTGACTAGGCTTTCTTCTAGCTGACTGCATTTATAACAATGAGGCAAGTTATTACTTGCTGCCAGTGATTATGGTAAGATGAAGTATGAATAAATATGCGTGTGTGGTTACATCTATTCGTTGCTGATATATGGCCTAGGTTCACTATAAGCATAGAATACCCTAACCCATAAATATGCACATTTCTACGTGATAAGCGTGAACTATATCACTATAGAGTATCAAGAAATAGTCGTTCGTCACTTCGTCAGCGGCCCACCTGGCACAGATGGCCAGAAATCAGCTTGCGCCATACGTTCTCGATTCTTTTGTGACTGTTGATGCTGGCGTTTGACTGCTTCGAGATCCCGTCGCTTCTGTTTGCGGATATTGTAAAATGTTCTGAGGAGATAGGGTTAGTTATATGCTGTAGCTATATCAGTTGTTTTGAATAAAAAATGACTCACTGTATAAGTGTGAATATTCGTGGGTCGGAGGCAGATGTGGGCTAGCATTAACTTGTTAGTATTGGGTTTCTTGTTTAGTGCTGATATCATCTTACAATGGATGAGTCTTCGCTAGACTTGTCTATGGTATTTTTCTTTTCATCGGGCTTCTTGTCTTTGTCTTCTTCGCCATCTTTGTCCGTAGCATCATCTTTTGACTTTTCTTTCTCTTCCGTGACTTTCTTCTTAGCTTCATACTCTTCCTTCAACTTGATGATTTCGGCGTCCATGGCCTTCTTGTTCTCTAGTTCAAGGCGTTCCTTTTCTGCCGCTTCGTCGACAAGCGGTGTGCAAAACTTCCGGTCTTTGAGGTGAGATGGGCAAACATAAAAAAAGTCCTATTCATGTATGAGAAAACGGTCATATCTTGGAATGATGATGTTGCGTATAGATTGTTTGTTAGCTTACTTTTCCTTCTGGTCCGGTTGAAAGTAGCACGGTTGTTGTTGCCTTATAGCATATATCACAGCCTTTCCGCGCTGTATCGGCAACTAGTCGTGATACATATTCGTTTGGAAACGACATGGCTTTCAGAGTATGTCCGAGGAGTATGAGGAGGGGTAGCTTCGTCTCTCGACCTGCGATGACAGCCCAAGTAGCAAGTTATCGATTTTAAACGGTACGTCGTGTGTTCTAGAGCACGTATTGGCAAAGATGATATGAAATATACCATGTAACTACTTCCTAAACGAGAAGATGGGAGCTTGGTATAAGTTGATACTTGCAGCTATTCGCAACCCAACGCCACACCGCTCATGCCAAGATTGTATCGTAAACGGCAAGTATCAGCCACACTTTCTAATATATGTATGTACATAGCTAAGCTTTTGGTCTATGTGTGCCACATTTCCTAAACTAGAACCGTTCCCTTACATTTCTATAGAGCGCCCCACTTCTATCAATCTTGCGTAACCTTGTAAAACAAGAAAGAAGCTCAGAAATCCTCTGACGCGGAATTAGCAGTTACGATTGACTTTGAGCTTGGTTTCTACGCGTTTTTTTTTAGTGGTGTAAATTAATTCTTTTTTTTTTTTTGGGAACTTCTTAAGTTATGGATCCTAGCAACAACAAACCAACTATACAACCTTTATCAACATCACCAACTACATATCTGCGACAAGTGCTATCTAAATAATTTTGCATCATCAATTGCTCGTTTCCATTCTTGATTAATCAATTCAAAAGTTTGAATATACGTGCCACCAAATATCGCTTCTCTATCTTCATCTATCGCCAATCTATCACCCGTCTTCATAATCTGCTCCATAATCTACTCCATAATGGCCAGCCTCGATACAGAGAGGCTCAGCCTCGTCTTTCAATCCCGACCGGACATCTTGGAAGGCATCAAGAAATCAGCCGGTAAGTTTCCAACATCCACCAAAAACAAATGCCTCGGAACTCCTCGAAACGCCATGAGCACAGAAACTCACCTCATACTTATGCTTGCTAGACTCTCCCAATCGGATCACCCTCTTTAACAACATTTCAAACTTCATTTTTGAGCAGGTCTACAGCTCGGAGGAACCATCATCGAAGCGCCGGAGAACAGACGCCACAACTGTGGCCAATGGCGCAAATGAAGCCGTTGCTGCGAAGGGCAACCGAAACATTGCTTCAGAACCAGTTTTACTTGAGATCAAGGAGATTTCACTCAGCATTCCCGTGAGAAAAAAGCTTGATCTTTGCTTCACATCCAGCGGCTTATACGGTCGTGCCGCTGGAACTACCGAGCCGCTGGCAGGTTGTGTCTTCTCTTGGTCCGATATTGGTACGTCAATATATATCCACAATCATGACATCATACGTATTTTTACTAATATTTCCCTTTCTTCATATACAGAGTTCGCGTTCTATACTCCAGTACCAGAAAAGACTCAGGTACAACACAACTACGTGCTGATGCCTCGTGGGTCCAGCTTTGCGCCAAAGGGCGGTGTTGCTCCCGATCCTCTTCTCTTCACCGTGAATGCCGGTGCAACTAAACCAGGCACAATCTCAGGGCCAAAGGCGGCTGCAGCCCAAGTTGTTTCCGGAGATTATCATTCTCTCTTCGATTGGGCTTTTAGTCTTTTCCTGCATAATGCCGGCAGTCGTGTCGAGATTGTTTCGACTAATCCGGCCCGTTTTCACTCTGCAATCAAGCAGAGTCATCGTCCGTCAGAAAAGGCTGTGCACGTAAAAGCACACCGTGGATCTAAAGAAGGATATATATTTTTCCTACCGACTGGAATTCTATGGGGTTTCAAGAAGCCACTTCTTTTCATCCCATTAGAGCGTGTTGTTGCCGTTAGCTACACCAGTATCTTACAACGCACATTTAACATGGTCGTGGAGGTTTTCAGTGGCGATGACGATACGACTGAAGAGATTGAGTTTTCAATGATCGATCAGCAAGACTACCAGGGTATCGACGAATTATATATTAAAAAGCATGGTCTTCAGGATCGCAGTATGGCGGAGCAACGAAAGGCCAAGCTTCAACTTGCTGAGAATATCAGAGCAGCCAAGCAGGCTGAAAACGAAGATGTTGACATGGATGGCAGTACCGAGGCTAATGCCGCCCCTGAGACTGCTGGTATGACATTACTAGAAAAGGCCGAATGGGAAGAAGAGCAACGCCTTCAAAATGAAGAGGATGCAGATGAAGAAGATTATAATCCAGGCAGCGACGATGACAGCGGTGGTTCCGGTTCTTCGAGCGAAGAAGATAGTGATAACGATGGCGAAGGCGGTGATGACGACGATGAAGAGGAAGAAGATGAAGAAGATGGAGATGACGATGACGATGACGATGAAGAAGACGATGAAGAAGACGATGAAGAAGGGGTGGAAAATAGCGCGGAAGAGGAACAAGAAGCCCCAAAACCGGTCAAGCAAGGTGCTCCTGCGACACGAGTTGGTGGATGGGCTTCGCTCAACAGATAGGCAGTCAAACTGTCTAACCACGATAATATTTTGTGGGTATATATATATACATGAGTATGTATATGAGGTCATACATGGGCTATGTACGAGTAGGATACAGTTGACATGTGACGTAGCACGTAGAGTTTTAGACACGGATCTACTTGAATATGACATTGGACACGACACGATATAACAGCATATAATGAACGATACTGTTTCCTATTATTATCCACCACTTTAATTATCTTGATGCATAAAAAATGCCAGTTATCATAGTGATCACGCAGCAAGGTAGAATCAGACTAGCGCTAACTAAGTATCAAAGTTTATGTATGATTAACAACCATCAGCATTATTGCGTGTAAATAATCGATATCAAATTCTCATATCCGATCAAATTTCACCATCACAGCCTAAACCCCAACCCTAAGTGTCATCACTGACGTCAGGTCAGCCTGGTTTGTACTCGGCTCTAGAAAAATTGGAAAGGCTTCAGTCTCATAGCTCCAGCTGACGACACAATAGACGGCAGGGTCGGACTGTATGTAGTCAGAGTACCATTGCTATCAGTAGTAGTGATGGGCGAGTCCGAAGAAACGGCGCTACCTGTGGATAACAGAGTGGTGGGCGAAGGAGCCACCCCGGATGTAACGATGGATGACGAGACGGTAGGAACAGTTACGACGGGGTAGTCCGTAGACAGAGTAGGCACGATGAAGGAGCCAGTAGAATAAGTCGAGAATGTAAAGATGCCGCTGGCACTGTTGCTGTGGGATGTTGCGAGAGCAGAGGAAACAGTGCTGTCGGGTGCAGCAGCACTGCATTCAGTGGTCAGAGCAGGCGATGTAGACCACGAAGAAGGATAGCCGTAGGACTGATCATAAAGATTTGGGACGTGAGCGGCGATTGCCACAGAGCTATATTGTTGAGTATCTTGTTAGTCCCTAAAAGCCTGGGCTATAGTTTATTGAAGAGTCATATCTTGAATGATATACGTACGCAAAGATAGCCAAGACAGAAGAGGACTTCATTTTGAGGATGAGCGAGCTAAATGTCCACGTGAATACGCCAGTATTATTATGGAGCGAAGAATAAGGCGATGGAAACGAGTGAATGCTAGATGTAGGCAGGTTTTCTTTTCCCGTCTCGAAACTAGAAATGATGAGAAAAATAAAACAAGTTGAAAAGAAAATTGGAAGGTGAGCCGCCTTCGTCCTTCTTATATACATTTTCACGCTACCGAGGAGACAGCATCTATCTGCCTAGAGACCTTCATCCATCCTGTAATATTACTGTCCTTAATAAATAAGCTACATAATATTATCTCTGTACCAAAATCCAGCTTTATTATTCGAATCTTCATAGAATATATTAGAGCGTTCATTAAGATCGTATCTCTACGCAACACAGACCGGTGTATGTCTCGCTCTCTAGTACATATCACTTGTATCACGACATGAAGATTGTTATGCAGGGAGACAAGCCATCACATCACCTATAGACTTTGCTCTGTTTCTCTATGTAACATCCTCTTTTACTGCTATTTCAACAAGTTAATAAATTATGGAACATGTCACACCATCCCGCCTTTGCGGCCCAGGAACTCTTCTCTTGTCACTGCCCAATCTATTCTCTTTCTTTCCTTCTGTCCCAGTCTCATCCTATATGCACGCACCGGCCCTGATTCGGATCTGAGTATCTAATTTTCTCTATGATTAACTTTTTTTTTTTTAAGTTGTCTTGTGCCTTGGGATATTCCCTCTCGGCGTCAACGGCAAGTCACATTAAACTTAAGCCTAAACGGTAATTTATGCACTCTCCCTATTCTTTCTTCTTCCTTTTTCTTCTCGATCTTCCTGTTCTGGGATGTCTCGCTCTTGTTATACCCGCCAACTCCATAGTACAGCATTCCAAGCCTGTATTTGTTTTCTGCAACTTTTGCAACTTATTCATGTGTACACGGCATTGTTTGTGTAATATTTCGGTTATGCCAAGTCGGTGAATGCCAGAATACGAGGTCTTCCTTTTGTATGCTGACACTAATGTATGGCGGCTATAACATCGAGGCTCTAAGTTAGACATAGAAGACATATCTTACAGCTTGTGTTCACAGTGGAATCCTCTTTGTTCTTTCAACTAGCATAACCGGAAGGTTGGTGACAAAGAATTCTCTCATACTTTCTCTTTGAGTCTTCTTAGTTCTCACAATATGTAGGCTAGCGTATTCCATTACTTTGATATTCAATCAATATCAAGACGAGCCACTAGCATGTGATCTCCATCCAATTATACTACTCACATATGTATATATAGTCCCTCTTTCACTGTTCATTATCATATGTACCATTATTGGATTCTACACGAAGTGTCAGGCAGCACCTAGATGCCCAACACATGCAGTTCATAACAGTGTATGTTTCCTTTAGGCACAATGTTGCAATATGTATATTCATCATCACTACCTCGTATTGACGCCACTTCTATGCATCCGACCGCCTGATGTGCCCAAGGGGAAAAAACAAGAGTTTCCGATTTCTCTAATATCATGCTCATTTCCTCACATTGGTTAGACCAGCTTTTTTCTCTATCTAGATACACCAATAAATAGAGAGAATAGGAAATGAAAGCTAGATACCAACACCTTTGATACCCATGGAAACTTATTTCTCTCCTCGCTGGAACCAGACTGCAACCTGCCACTTTGAAAGCTTGTATCAAATCTAGAATTACGATGGTTACACTACCGCAGATGGCCGACCAAGTCCAAAATAAACGGCTTCTCTTCTGTGCTGTCAGTCGCCAGCCATCAACACTGTTGTGCTATTATGTTTCCAGGGTGATTTGGCCACGGGGTTTTCTTTTTCATTGTTCAACTAGTAGATATATCTGCATTATTTCTTTTCACCTATAAGAACCGCTTACAAAGCAACTGAATGAAACATGCCGTCGCTAATAGCTAGCGTGATCCGGTCCGACATATTTATTAAGCAACCAACAGCGTTTTATTATCTTGTTGTGTCTGAATTTCATCTGACTGACAAATAACGGAGAAATACCAACATCTTCATAGCTCTATAGCTCCATAGGATTAATGAATTAAAAAATAAAATAAAAACAACGGAGAAATACCACCAATCATCTCATCAAGCAAGCTACAGCCCCAGAAAAAGATCGTCAGACTCGGTTCTTCTACTAGGAGTGCTTACTCTTTTCCTCATAGTCACAGTCACATGGTTCTGGGGTAGGCTGAGGTGAGGCTGGGGAAGGCTGCAAAGTATCCGGATAGCTGTCTGTAGATCTATCTTGGTTTTGTTATGATTGAATATCAAGAATATCGACGGAACGATATTGAAACTATGCATGTACAAACGACTGTTTATAGTTGAGAGATCGTAACCCTGCGGGTGTAGACTAGGGTTATCGGCTAGCAAGTACATAACTTTGGGTTGGAGATCCCCTACTAGAACTGGTCTAGCCTACTGAATAATGTAAAAATGTAGCGAATCAGCCTAAGAATCAGAGCTGTCATTACTATGGCTGAATAGGCAGTACCTTCCTAAAGTTGGCAGCCGAACAAATCACAGACAAGCAGGGTGTCAAATGGATTTGCTAAATAGACAAATCAAATGGACAACCAAACAAGTAGACAATAGTTCTTGACGCCTATTACGACATAAAATCTGAAGTGAAGAATGGAACGTACATTAGCACGAAAAAATTGCTCGTCTGAGTGCTTAAGCGGGCTGTGAGTACAGGCTGTAATTTGACTGTTTAACGAATAGAATCACGGACACAGCGAGATGAGATGAGGGGCTAGCTTGTGGCAGAAACGAGATGTCAGAAGACGTTTAATGAATCATGAACACATATGTACAGTATTATAAAGCCTTGATCAGCCGAGTCGACTGTAGGAAGCCGGTAGATGGACTTGAAGACCGGCTATTTGTGGTTGACTTTCTTGTTCGTTCTTATCCCGCATCTGTTTATCTTTTGTTTTCAGTAGAAGCCAAGAACAAACAAGGAGGTAAGCCAACGTTGCTACGACGCTGTTGGTGACTTTACTTTTTTTATTTTTTTGTTGTTGTCTCTGTTTCTGTTTAGTGGTAGCTGCGCCCGGGGAAGCCAGCAACTGCATGGGGGCCAAGCTTGTGATCGACAATCGAGGTCCATTGCCTACTGCTAAATATTATACAACTCTGTATATCTGGCGGGCACGGATGCTAGTCAAGTCCTTCGTCTGGCTTGCTGTTTGTTGTCCTTGCTTGGCTGCAGGAGCCGGCGTGCCAGAGTTAGATAGAGATATGTACTAATAGTCAAGTCTTAGGGCTAGCGCTACGACTTTGACTATCGTGGTACATGGCCCTCCCACGTTGGATGGCAGGAATTGTATGTACCGACACAGAGAAAAAATGGTTCTGATTCTTAATTCGAGGCTCACTTTTCACTGTGCGCTCTCATATCTGAGAGGATTGCAAGTGCAAGTAGTAAGCGGCATAGTAGTCTCTGACCCCCGGGCGAAGGATGACTGGCCCTGGACAGGGGAACAGCTCGTGATTGATAGAGTA
Source organism: Davidsoniella australis (assembly GCA_009806335.1). Classification (NCBI taxonomy): domain Eukaryota; kingdom Fungi; phylum Ascomycota; class Sordariomycetes; order Microascales; family Ceratocystidaceae; genus Davidsoniella; species Davidsoniella australis. The sequence goes on from RHLR01000800.1 coordinate 10,137, forward strand.
TACATATCTGTACATATTGTATGTATAGTTGTACATATATTGCAATTCAATTATTCACCACTGACAAGGTCACTGCCGTGGCTAGAAAGCTACGCCATCCGAATTGCGACCTCATTTCAGAATTGCCCAGAAAATCTATCTGACCGCTCTCTGATGCCAACTCGGTCTGGGGGGTTGAAGAAAAAAGGAATGAGAAACGAACCCCAAGGCGGTCTTTTATGGTTACCGCTAGTTACATTCAAACTGTTGTATACAGATATATGTATCTGTATGTAAGGCGATCTTGGAGCAGTAGTTCGGTTCGGTGTGGAGCGGTAGGGGGTCACCATTTAACCAATGTATATAGTCATGTATACGTTAATAAACGGACTGCTCAGGTGTGTGAGTTTGGGCTTCTCGCGGCACAGCACCAAAACCAAGTTTATGGCTGTGCCAAAAATCGGGGAACTAGACGGGTTGTCGGCTAGCTTGATCAAAGGCTAGCCAACCGCAAGCATCGTTGTCGTTGTCGTTGTCGTTGTCGTTGTATTCGTAGTAGACTAGCAGGCCTTGGTCTAGTCAGTCAGTTGAGTTGAGAATAGTGCTACATTATTGCTCCAAGACTGGGAAGTACAATGAACATCAAAAATAGACACTATCAGAGAGGGGAGAAACTAGCTACCAATAAGTAGCCGGCACAACAAGGCGCTAGTAGCAAAATAGCAACAACAACAAGGACCAGCTAAGATAGCCACAATGTTAGCAGAAAAACAATCGCATTCGGTGTGATTCCGCCATGATAAACCCGTTGTTGGCTAGGGTGAATGAGAGAAGGGAAGCAATCAAACGCACTTGGACGAGCATCTTGGCTGGCCTGTTCTTTTTTATCACTATTTTATTCTTTTCTTTTTCTTTTCTTTTTGCCTCCAAAGGCGGTCAAATCGCGCTGATGAAGCTGGTTGGTTAGCGTCGCGGGATCTTGATTTGATCTTCGACCATATCTTTTCTTATATAAACGAACGGGTAAGAAAATCAAGAGTGGAAAAAAAGGGAACAGGAAAGGGGCGAGCCGAGCAACAAAACAAAAAATAAAAAATAGAAGCTGCCCTATGTTGCTCCCTTGGTGTCTATTGTGCAACTGCCTGCTTTATCCTTTGTTCTTTTTAATCTGGTAACTACCCTTTCCAAGACTGACTCTTCTTTTTTTCTTCAGTCATATTTCTCGGAGCCTAATTCTTTTTGTGTTTCTTTTTCTTCTCCTACCTACACATACACAAAGTCATCGTCATCCATCGCAATCTTGCGCACTGCATATTTTCCTGACGTCATCCAGCGCCACACATTTTCCATCGTCATCTTCCATATCAGGACCATCAACCCGCTTTAAACGCCGATAGATACCACAGCAGAACAAACCTTTACAATGACTAAGAATCATAAGATCACGGTTTCTTCTGCTGCACATGCTCGGCTAGCCTTGAGGGAACCGACTACGGTGTTCTTCGATGACCTTGTCCTGGGACATCGGGTCCAAGAGTTCGTCGGCAACACTTTGATGGATGCCATGGAGTCTCCAGCCCGCATCATCGCAATCAAGAACAGCCTTAGTCTACTGCCCTTCCTATCTCTACGATCTATAAAGTGCCGAGAAACATCCGCAGATGATAGCCGCGCTAATCTTGCCGATGCCATGATTGCCCAGTCGCACGGCAAGGGCTATATCAAACACCTCAAGGGAATCTGGATGGACTATGCCTCCCGAGGCCAGGTAGCCCTTGATGGATGTGTGCTACCCGAGTGCTTCCCCCACCCAGGCATGATCAAGCCTGCCTCTGGCTCACGAGGCACTACCGAGCCTGAGAACATGTTTGCCAAGCATGGCTTCTACTCTTTTGACATCTCAACCGGTGTCGGCTCGGGCACTTGGCCTGCCATCCGCGCCAGTGCAAACCTGGCTGCATTCGCTGCAGTGAAAACCATCAATGCCATCAACCGTGCTAGCACAGCAAGTACTGGTGTCATGGCCCCTTCCATCTTGTCCCCCGTAGTGCGTTCCTCTGGCACTGCTGGATCGACTGTTGTTGCCCTGTGTCGGCCCCCAGGCCATCATTGCACTACCGAGTTGGCAGGTGGCTACTGCTATGTCAACAACTTGGTTATCGCCGAACGCACCCTTTCATTCCTGCTCGGCAAGCCTGCTCGTTGCGCTGTGCTCGATCTGGATTTCCACCACGGTAACGGCACGCAAAGCTTCTACTACGGAAGCGACGATGTCTTGTACGTTAGCATCCACGGCAAAGACGAGTATCCATACTTTACCGGTGCCGAATCCGAGACTGGCGAAGGGAAAGGTGTTGGCTACAATGTCAACCTACCGCTGGCAGTCGGCTCAACTCCAGCGCAATACCACGAGAAGCTCGCCATCGGCCTCCAGCGCATCGAGCAATTCAAGCCTGACTTCCTTCTGCTGAGTCTTGGTTTTGATACCTACAACGGAGACCCTCTTGGCTCCTTCCAGCTGCAGACCAAGGACTACCGCACGATCGCTCGTGTTGTCCGATCATTCTCTGCGCTGAGATCTCTTCCCGCCATCATCATTCTCGAAGGTGGCTACGTCGTGGATGCCCTTGGTAACAACATGGCGTCATTCATGACAGGCTGGACCGAAGCTGAGATTTAGATGTCGAAAGCGATGACGAGACGAGATGAAAACAAAAGGGGTGTAAGAGATAAAGGTATACAAAAGGATACAGACGAAATAGAAAACAACGTCAGGGCAGGAAACAAACAGAACTGGGAGAGAGATGAAATTGTCTTCGTAGCATAAGAATGAATAAGGAGGGGGGGGGGGATAAAGGCACGTGGGCTATAATGATTTTTGATACCAATAGTTGAACCCGATGACGATACGGGGGGTAAAGGGATTACTAGGAACGATTAATAGGAGGCAAGGCAATAATAGATCAATCGATTTGGATTGCATATCATTTGCTTTTTTTATTAGATACGCAAGTGTAAACAAGGCACATAGACAGCAAGTAGGCAGGCAGTAATTCTCCAGAGAATTTTTTTTTTTTGGAAATGAAATTTTGAACAACAAAGAAGAGGAAGCTTCCGTAATCTGTTAGCTGATTGATTATAGATTTCCTTAGTATTGAAATCCAGCCCCAAATTAATACTACATGGTATTTAAAACGAAATTAAATTTTAAATGAGCTATCAGTGAGCTTACGTTGCCTTATGTTATTAAAACTTATTAATACTTCTAGATTAATAGGCCTCCTCAGAGGGTAGCTAAAAAATTTATGTACAGTTAATATTATTTTAGAACGATACGCTTTTACTAAGTAGAAACATCATTTTTAATAGTTAAGCTAGCAAAACAACTTAACTCAAAATATAAACTTTTTAA
>RHLR01000801.1:0-13494 GCA_009806335.1 Davidsoniella australis
TAGTGTTACGGTATCACTCATGGATGGATTCATGTGCTTTTCTTTATGATCGTCATTCATTGTAGACGTAAAATAGTAATAAATAAATGGTTGTCATACAGTTCCTCCTCGAAGGAATGGAATATTGAGTACTGCCAAGTTGATGGTAAGAATTGCACGCTAAATCTTGAAAATCATACTGGGATTTTTATATTACAAACAAGAGATAGTATAGACTGTATAGCACAATGTTGTGATATATCAGTTTTTGAAGTCTCATGATAGTAACATTCTAGCCTATTCATTGGCTCATAGAGCCGGTGACTTTCTTTAATGTTCATTTTCTTCATATTCTTGAGGGCCTATGGTGGTAGATTGATGAATTACTAATATATATATACATGGCCACATAAGAGCCAGACATCAAGACTAAGTTGTAGTTGTATTAATGACTTTCAACCCTTTACGTCTATGCGAGTGATATATGTACTAAAGAAGCATCATGTACTGCTTTCTATACAAACTAGCTTAACAAAAAAAATTCAATACATAGCATATCACAAAGTAAATTCAAGTCAGAAAAATATTTAATTTTTAACAGTTACAATTCAATCGAGGTATCAAAAAATAAAACACGAAAAGAAATCAATTCTAATCCCTCTTTCTTTTTCTCCCATTTTTGTTTTTTCAGATATATGTGAAATTAACAAAAAGGGAAGAAAAATGGTATGAAGAGAGAAAGAACAAAAAAGAGATATAAAAAACAACAACAGAGAAGAAAAAATCAAGAAGTCGAAGTTAATGAAAAAAAAGGATGAGGAAGACAATAGCAAACGAATATCATACCAGAAGGAATAAAAATAAATGTGGGGGAAAAAAAAACACAAAAGCGTGCGAACACAAGAGTTATCGAGAAGAATAATAATATAGAAAAAGAAGAAGAAAAAAAGAAACGCCAATGAACTCCTCACTTCTGCCACCCCTCCCTTTCTTATGTGGAAAATGAAACCTTCCGTCCCAACAAAGAAACTAAGCTAATAACAAGACGAAAGAATAATATAAGACGAAGGCTTGAACAATAATGAAAAAAAAGAAGAAAAAGGTACGAATGTGACAAAGGAAAGAAAGAGGATATATAGATAGGGCAAAGCTAGATAGATAATCCAGAAGAAGAAGCGGGACAGCCACTTCATACTCTGAAATGCCCGAGGAGAGAGGAGGGGGAAGATAGATATAGTAGGATTGATGGTAAATAGTAATAATAAAGTTGCATGTAAAACTGGAAAACACCATCATAGGTCGGTCGTTTTACGTTTGTGTTTTCTTTTGCCTCATGAAAGCCGCGATATGCCAGTAGATTTAGATCAAGAAAAAGGGATAAAAAGTAAGAATATACAAAGAAGAAAAACGGGAAAAAAGAAAAAAGGAGAGCCATCATTAAAGATCATATAAAAGAACTCTAAATCTCAATAGCTAGAGCCTTGGTAGAAGCCTCCTTCAGCTCTGAAAGTGGCATATCGACGGTTGCTGGGGTTGTTGGTGCAGTGTTAGCTGCCATAAGTGATGGTCTAGTAGGCGAGGGCTCCTGAGAGACTGGAACCGAGCTGGAGTTGGTGCTACGGTCACGGCTGATGCTGCCTACGCTCATGTTGGAGTGGCTGTGAGCATTGCGGATTAGGCGGTCGTTGACCACGCGAACGCTGCCACGAACGCTGCGCATTAGATGGCCACTCTCGATTCTATCGGAGATCATCTCATCTAATATGCGCATCTCGTCGGTGCTCTTGTTGCGACGCTTGGGAGCGGCTATGACGGTTGTTGGTGCAGGCGATGGCGCCTGTGTGGAGAAGAAGTTAGAGGAGCTCGACATGCGCTCTGATATCCGCTCGCTCATGCGTTCAGACATACGTTCAGATTGTGGTGAGCGCTGATCAAAGCTCATCTCTGCGGCTTCACGAGACCGAGTGGCGCTCCGAAGAGCGCTCAACATGCGATCCTTGTCGTCTATGCGTGCTCTCAGGTCCGCGATTTCGGTGTCCTTTTCTTTGAGAAGGGCAGCCACGCTGTGATCTTCGCCGACCATAATGCCCTTGTTAGGAGTCGATAGGCCAACCGAAGTCCGCGATGAAGATGCCCTTCTTGCCTGGATAAGACGCTTCTCGAGCGTAGCGATATAGCGGTTCTTGTCGACAAGATCGGATTGCAGCGCCCGGTTCTGTGCAGCTAGAGATGCGATGCCGTCGCCATATTCGCCGATGCTATCATCGTCCTCGGTGGATGTGGACGTTGGCTGATCACCACCCGATAATCTGTTGCCGCCACTGGATCTCCGGCCGATAGTAGAGGTCGAGGTCATGGAAGACGTGCGGTCGGTTATAGAACGGCCAGCGATAGATGTTGCGACTGATGATCGGATAGATACCTGCGACATAGTAGAGAAACGCATTCCTAGTGAGCTGTATGATCCACTAGTGTTAACGCCGATCGATTTGGAACTTAGAATCAGTTTGTTAAGGTGATCGATGCGCTCCTTCAACGCAGTTCGTGCTAATTGCATTTCAAGCATTTGCTCTTCGTGTCGCTGTTCGGCTTCCATTTCGCGCATCCGTTCTTCTTCAGCGTCTCGTTGCAAGTCACTCTCTGACTTGGTGTGCACGATCGCATCGTTAGAGCCCTTGCCACCGCCGTTCTTTTGTTGTGTTTCGAGCTGGCCACGCAGCTCTTGGATTTCCATACGATAGCGCTCGAGAAGGACACGAGCACCGCCTTCGCCTCCCACACCAAGCGCCTCTTCTGCGCGCTTTGCATGACTGACGATACTATTGCGGGCACGTGATGCAAATTTCAGTGTGTTGAGGGTTTCGGTAATATGGGTTGCGTGGGCTGTCGCGTTGGCGACTCCGGTTTGAATCGTGCACAATATGCTGACTAATGAGTTACCAGACAGCGCGCCTTGCAGAAGACGGGTCAGTTTGGAGTCACGGTAAGGCAAATGCTTGCCTTCCTTGTCTCCGCCCTTACCCTCCTTTTGCTCAGACAGCCTAGAGATGACGGTACCCAGAGTTAGTAGAGACTTGTTGATGTGAGAACCCTCTTGACGGCGCTCCTTGGACTCGGCAGCCTTTTCGGAACCAGCAAGATCGATCAGACTCAGTGTAGAAACACGAACGCCGCCAGGAGGAAGGCCAGATCTCTTACTTCCAGCTTCGACTCCAGGCACGCGCTCGCGGCTTTCAACGACAATCTGTACGACTGCGTGACTTCGAGAACTGCGGGCGTTGAACTGGGTGCTGGCGGTTCGTCTAGCTTGGTCGCCACGAGCGATGACACGTAGCAGCTGTGTTGGACTTTGCACGATCTCTTCTTTCAAGGGAGTCGCATAGACACCACGCTTGGCATCTTCGCGCAGCTTGATCTCTTCTTGTTGGCCTGCGCCGCCGGGACCGGTTGCTGTTGGCATACTGAGAAGATCTTGGATGCGCTCGTTGTAGATTTCGAGGTAGCTGACACGGAGTAAGAACTCGCGGGATGGGGTTTCGCGGATATAGGAGAAGATATCGGTGATGGCCAGTGGGATCACACCGGGAGACGAGGCAGTTCCTTGCATGGAGAAGGTCTTGCCAGTACCCGTCATACCGTAGGCGAAAACGGTACCGTGATAACCCTCCATGACGCGGCGCACAAGGCGCTTGGCGAGGTGGTCATATACACGGGAGTTGTTGTCCTGTGTGCTGAAGACATTGTCTAGAAGATATTAGTATGTGAATTTCTCGATATGGAAAAGTATGTACAGTATTGTTAATAGCAATGCGTGTTTGTCGTGAATGCGCGCATGTCCTGTGATTTGGCTGTTGCGACGAAAAAGAAAGAAGAAAAAAAAAGGGGGCGAAATCAAACGATGCGATTTATATCGTATGCGCCGAAATGTGTTGGATGCAGCCAAGTCTAAGCGGAAGGGGGAAATCGGAGTGCTTACCGTAGATGTAATCGCCGGCATCTTTTCCATTGTAGGAGATGGTCGAGTTGCGGCCGTCGATACCCCATTCGCCGTCATTCTTGTCGCCCGGATTTCCAGTGGGCCGGACACGAACACTGACAACTACGTTGCCCTTGCCGTCGGACTTCTTGCTGGGCAAGCCGGACGCCATCGAATCGTGCGCTTTTTGCAGGCCGTCAGCTGGATCGTCGTAGGTCGTCGCGGAGGTCGAGTAAGAGTCTTGAGCGGATGAGGTGCGACTATGTGGAGGTGAAGAAACGCTGATAAAACCGTCGGATGTTCGGATTCCCGAGCCAATGGACTTCCCCTCACTGTTGCTGCTGGTGTTGCTGTTGTTGTTGGCAAAACCATTCGAGAGGCTGGGAGAGCTGGCAAACGGAGAACCCATGGAAGTCTTGGATTTGCGGGTCGAGTTTCGTTTCTTAAGATCGCCTGCAAGAGGGCTGGGAGGCAGGCTATTTGAACGGTTGTCGCCACGAGGGGGCTGAGGAAACGAATTTATGCTAACAGTCTTTCTCAGTGTTTTTCCTGCAGCGTTCACTCCCACTGATCTCGATGGTGATTGTGGTTGCAGAGAGCCAGATGGTACCCGCAGGCCGCTTCGAGGAGTTGCTGAGCCTGCCGCGGCAGCTGCTGCAGACGACAGTCCTATGGTACTCTTGCGCATTTTTGGCATAGGAATTGCTGGTAGCGCACCCGTAGGCGGACCCAAAGATGGCCGAGCTGGTCGTGGAAGAGTCGTCATTGTGTGTGTTTGTGCTTTTTGTGAGTAATTATGATGTACAGAAATGAAGCTTATACGATGCTAAGATAGGCCTGGCTCAGGGGTGCCAGCAGCGATTTAAAGACCACGGAGACTCTAGAGTCCGTTCTTTATGAAGCTTGCTTTGGAACCTAAATTAGTTACGGGGGTTCTGCTGTTTTAGTTTTGCCACAAAATTCTCCTCGAGAATTGCGAATCCCGGCGCTGGCAAAAAAAAAAAAAAAAAAAAGATTTTGCGGCGATCGCCAATTTTCCGCAAAGAAAATTCGGTATCAGGCACAAATACACACAAAAGATAAACTTAATTATATTTTGCCCATATAGTGCCGATATCCATAGATAATCGCTGTCGAACTTCGTAAGCTGTACAAAAAAAAAATTAGCATCAACGGATTTGCTGCGCAAGAGAAATTTCACTGTATATGTCAACTATCGCCATCGTCATTAGAGTCATCCAATCCACACTATTCACGCACTTGTCGTTCGATCATGGTCGGTTTGCTAGCATGGCAGATTCTCGCGCCGCGCACAGGCTAACTTAAGCTAATGAGATATGCGGATTATACACCATCTCGCCAAATATCAGACGCAGACCAGACTGTAACCTACAACCTGCAACTGTGCATGCAAGCATGCACAAAAGACAGGGCTCATAAGCATCAAAAGCCCCCTTTCAAAACCATGCCTTGCATGTTTATCAGTGGGGGAAGAAGAAGCCAGACCGAAAAAGAAAAAAATGATGATAAAAAAGAAGCCCCAAGACATAATGCTTGTTGCCATTATTGCAAGGTTTCCCTCACATATTCTCTCTATCTCTCATTTGGCTTTTTATAAGGTCCATGCAAACAGGCTATTTCGATTTCGGACTGGATGGGACGATGGGCAGACATAGAGTTTCCAATAAACAGGCTGTACTTTACTTACAATGTAGCAATGACGGCGGGTATGCAGAAAGATACGTAAACAGGCGTCGAAGCTCTGCAGAACACCGGATGTGACGATTGAAATGTCACGGCTTGCTGAAGGGAACTGTGTTAGTGGTGACGTCGTTTGCAGCGAGAATGGAATGGTTAAGAGCGGGTAGCTGCAGAAATAAACCACAATATCTTTCCGAATGGGTCAACGTCCAGTCCAATCCACAATATTTTTTTGTTCGTTTTCTATACCCGGTTGTCGAGTCAATATCGAACAGATATAGAACGAGTACAATTGTTGATTAATATGCATAAGCCAAGCCCAATGATCCAGACGGCGCACATGGACAGCGTAACGCATTCACTGTGGCGTGTGTCGTCAAGCGGTACAAACGAAATCTGAGCAACGATGGACAAGACAAAATAGACAGGTGAATAGGTGGATGTGGTCGCCCCAAACGAAGAAAATATTGAAGTTGTTTCGAGCAGGTGTGATGTCGGTGAAAGTAATGGTATTCGGTTACCTTTCCGGGGCTATATCGTAATAATCGAGTACAAATATTTGATGATGTCGTCGTATATGGCGTCGGCTCTGGCGTGATTATTGTCGTCGAAAAGGCAGGTAGGGAGACAAAAAAAATGGTAGACGGAAGCGAACACTGTATAAAAAAATATATATATAAAAGGTGACGAGATGCCTGGGGTGGAAGAGAGGGGCACAAGATCTTCTTCAATAAAAAGCAAAGAAACAGGAAAGCGTAACAACGGCACCAAACACTTCTTAGTGGACGAGGTCCTTTTGAGAAGTGAGCAGCAAGCAATGCCAAAGAGAAAAAGGGAAGCAAGCAGCTCGTAGCTTATCCAAGAGTTGCTTAGGACTCAAGATGGATCAACAGCCAGGGAGCAGACTCGGCGAGAAGATATTTGTAAAAGAAAAGAAGAAAAATGCAATAATTTGCAAAGCAAAATCAAGCCAAAGAAAGAGGAAAGAAATAAAAATCAACAATAGGAACCAGAGGCGATGGCAACTCTAATTGGTAGGCGAGCAAGTAGATTAAAAGGCCGATAAATGGGAAATGGACAGCGATAGTGTGAACGGACGCGTCCTATTCCGGACAACTCGATTGATGGATGGGTAGATAAATAGATAGATGGGATTTGTAAATAGAAATGGGCATAAGCAATAGCGGCAACAGTCGTCAACGGTGCTGCTCTTCCGGGGTATCGAATGATTGATTGATTTGGTGATGACTTGGTGATTTTCTGGGTTGGATCGCCAAGATCTGGAGGATATGATATACACAAATAATATCAGTAAAAGAAAAGAATGTGATGTAAAGAGCGAATGGGCAGATATCGGTTGAAGATCAAGTTTCCAGTGAGAAAAAGAAAATAATAAAGAGAATGGCAGGCCAAAGGCAGAAGATAAAATGAGAGATAAAAAGATGACGATAGTCGAATCTTGTAATGCACAATCTCGGCAATGATCGTGAAAAAAGATAGAAGAGGGAAAGAAAAGAAAGAAAAGATAGAGCCAGGAAAAAAGAAAGGCATTCCAATTCCAATAAGGCTGCTCTGAAAATAGGAAGAGCAATCAGGAAGGCACAGCAGGAGGACAAGCAACTACCCAAGTCGAGATATCCAGATGGAGACGGATGATGCGTAACGGCAACTGCCAGAATGCAACTCTAGACGCTTTATCAAACACAGATTTCGCTTTTGGTTTTGACTCCAAAAGCAGACGCAGAAGCAGTAAAAACCACCACCACTATAAACATCACCAGATGACACTGATATGTTCTATATCTACACTTTGTCTCTTTGCTTTCGTTTATTTGCATCCTCACTTTCTACGTTCTTTCTCTGTCCCACAGCTTTTCTTCACCTTAACTTTATTTGGCTTTGTTTTCCTCCTCCTCCCTCACCTTCACCTTCACTACGATATCATGCACAACTTGTTACAGAAAATGCGTCCCGAAACGGCAATCTGCCTCGGTAAAATCTATCAATTGATTCGATATCTCACCAGGGCTGTACATTTGTACTTGTACTAATACTATCTAGGGCCAAGTTATAGTATGAACCATGCCAGGTCTATGCCAGGCCTATATCAAGACTTGTACCAGGTCTAGTAGCATGTCAAGGCTTCCTGGCTGCGCAGGCAAGGTACGCCCTAGACTCAATATTCCATGTCGCCACCAAGCCTATCTTTGCTCTGTTTTTTTTTTTTTCGTCTGCCCTCACGAGCATTTCCTTGCTCTTTTGACTCTCACTTTCTACCAGCGTTTGTCTCGCGCTTATTTGTAGTCCCAGAGCAGCTGTCCTGATAATGAAAGTATATCCTAGCCCTTAATCTGAGCTCAGACAAGGCCTTACTGGCCCTGTTTGTCTCGAGTCTTACAATGAGAGCTCAGGCGACCCGTGATAGACGGTCCTGCGTAATGATCCTCAACTCAAACCCGCAGCAAACACTGACATCAAGAAAGCTCTTCTTTTTACTTGATTGTTCCTTATCGGAGAGGGCTATGAGTGGCTATTGCAATTGTTTCCCCTCCCTCTTGCCCCCATCTCACCTTGATAAGGTCTTGTATCAGTCTCTTCTTATTTGATAACTCCATAAGACTCGCGGAAAAGACCAGTATCAATGCCCAACGACGTCAATGTACTATAGCCGTTTCTATGGCTGTCGTAGTGCGTACAGCTAGCGGATCCAGGGGTCCAAGTCGTACGTACCAATACATATAATGCATGTAGGCATATAGCATACTAGTCCCTTTAACACTATAGCTATGCTACTTCAACTATAATAGTTTCGATGGACTTTTGATGTCAATGCTTATTCGGCCTAGCCTGTATTGGCTAGCAAAGACTTATTCCTACAGTCTTTTGCGGTGCTTCGCTTTGTTCCCTTCAGTTGCTTCTGAGCCTCCTCCCAGCTTACATATATCTTTTTTTTTCCTGCCACTCCTTGGGTTGTTGCTTACGAGTGACTTTGACAGCATGATATATTCCCATGCCATCGGGCTAGCCAATCGCTACAAGATTCAACCTAACTTTACTGGTCAAATTTGCGCAGTAGTGTCTCATCTATCAACGGGTCTCTAGCAAAATATCGATTGATAGGCTACGATTCTCGCATATGCGCTTACTATACATGAGAGTAAAGTTACTCATCACCATGGCTGCCCATCTCTTCTTACCAAACTCCTCGAACTTGACACTGGCAAGGATTCTTATCTTCTCTCCTGGAAGTAGAAGAAAAAGAACCAAAGACATCATAAGAGACAACATCCAATAGCATCACTCCCTTTAAACAACTATCTCAAGTCAAATTCACCCTATCGTGGATACAACAGCAGGCTGCAGTGAGGTGAGACTTTAAAGCCTTTTCTATTAACTCCAGGTCTCTCCATTCTTATTATGTTTTTGTCAAGTCCAACAATACGACTATGACAATCTCACCATTGTCTGGTAAAGTGAGTGAATGGACAATTTTTTAAACAAAATAAAACAGCCTTGACCAGGAGCACGACAAAAGCGAAAATGGGGAATCAAAAACTGAGCTTTTTCCCTCTGCCCCTATCTTTGGTCCCGAGGTGCTCTTTGCACCCTGCCATTAATTACCTTTCCAACTGACGGATCAAGTCCCGGCTCTAGATTCAGGATGTGATCCTGGTTTGTTTCTCTCCATCTTAGCCTTGATCATCTAGTAGTTGGGTGTGATATCATACCATAACAGATTAACCATTACAAGATACATCAGAATGAAAAAGATGTTTTGTCCAACTTGGCGCTGCTGAGCACTGAGCAAGCTTCGAGATATTACGATAGATTACTATGACAGACGACTTCCGAATGAGAAGGTCTTTGCTTGCTTACACTAGAAACCCCTCGCATGGTATTACCGTGTCTCCCGCCTGCAAGTCTAAGATCTTGTCAGCTGCAGTAAGCTTGCAAGCTGAATGCACTTCACTGTTGCTTTAGAAAGAAGCAGAAAAAGTAAAGGTTATCAGTGTCAAATCTGTCAGGGGCTTAGACCATGGCAAAAGACATGATACTGAATAAGGCACAGTAACAGTATATTCTAACAATGGTTGAAGAAGGGTGTCCGTTTCTGAACCCTAACACTTGTCTTTTCTTAGATGTCTCTTTTTATAAGCGAATCCACACCACACCATTAGAAAAGATAAACAGCACTAACAAAAGCAACACAAGGTATAAATGGGCGAAGCTTGGGCCACCTAGTGGCTCTTTTTGCTGTCTTCAGGTAATGGCAATAAGTGCTAATCTTTTTTTTTTCTTTTTCTTTTTTCTTTTTTCTTCTGTTCTCCAGATTAAATTAAATTAGTGCGGTAGTTTGTAGTTCGTTAAGTTTCAAATTTCATAAAAAGTCATGTTATTTACTACCACCTGTACACGTTAATAGCTTTTAGATTTCTATTTTATCTATATTTGCATATGCACATCAACTCACTATGAAACAGCATCTGGATGTCATTTTTCAATGCCATTGTTAAGCACAGCCTGCCTCTTCTGCGTGGAGGGGTTTGGAACGTCACTGTCACTCAGTTATCTACAACTGGCTTAGTGAGTATGTACAATTCTTTTTTAGCTTATACACTAAATTATAGACAGGGTCTCTTTCTTTCTGACAGGCCGCTAAAAAGGAATAAAACATGATGGAGCTATAACATATTTTGGTTAGTTCCGTTGTCAAAAATTTATCGTCCTGACAAAGAAGCACAATCCTTTTTGTGCAGTTAGGGTTTCGAGGGTTAAAGATGTACACAAAATGAATACAGACTAACAAGCGAGGCATCCCCTGTTGTCGTCCCAGTAAATTGAGGAAATGAGGCCGCGCAGATCACGAGAATTTTATTGCGTACTTTAGAAATCAATTTTATAGTGTTTGTCCAGTGAAGTCGGACAGTTGGTTATTTTCCTCTACTTCCATTTGTGTTGAGTTATGCTTGATATGCTGAAATGGAAATCAGGTTCATTCATGGCTACAGATCACAAAGCACACGAACAAGCGAGAGCGTTCTTAATTTTTTTTGCATTGCATTGCATTGCGTTTACAGTGCTGATCAGAGAACTTTGAGCATCCATTCTGCATAAGAACAGTAAGTGGATGAGGATCGCTTGTGTCAGTCTGCAGATTCAGCTGGATCTCTTTGTGCATATTGCCCTGTATGTTCCTGCATATTACCGCAAGATCGAGCCTATAACAAAAGTCTAGCGATCTTTTATTTTCACAGGGGGAAATATCTTTGTTTTTCAGCTAATTAAGGTTTCTCTGTGTTCTTTATTGTCTGTTTTGGTTTACCTCAAAGCTTTCCCTCTGGTTGTCGAGAACTGTTCCCAACGGACACAAATACGTGAAACGCCACATAATTTTGGATCGAGAATAAAGCTAGACAGAAATTAAGAACTCACACAGTATAACAAGAGGAACGAATATGCTCATGTTTTGTGTCTACCCCGGCTAGAAAAGAAAGTTCAAGGCTGAGGAGATTGGCCAACACCCATTAAGTTAGTGCCTTTTTTTATTTTTTATTTTATTTTTTCGTCCTGTTCGTTCGTTTCTTTTGACGAGGGTATATTTTGTTCATACATTATTGCTAACTTAAAACAGATACAAGGGCACAATGTATCTGTATTGTATGTTGCCATCCGTAATGTGATGTGAATGTGATGTGAATGTGATTCGAGTTTGGGCCTTCCCGGAGGCTTGAAGGAGCGTGATATCGGGTTTGTAGTGTCGTCTGGTGGCCTTTGAGCTCCGAGGAGGAAAAGAAAATACATACTGTTATACTGTTATCGGTGATGTGTGTATTAGTGGGCTTTTCTTTACACCATTATCACAGCAATATATGTACAATAAGACACCAGAATATTGATATCACAACGCACATAACGTATTGTACAGATTAGCAGAAGCATGGTCACAAAAATGCTACACTAAACATTGGATTTCTTGGTTCACTTTGTGGTGCTGTGTACATAGTTATGCCGAACACAAAAAGTAAACAAACGAAATTGAACCACACTATTCAGATATACGCCTGGTACGCCTTATGCGCCTTGAAGATATGTATAATGTACTAGAACAAGGCCCACGAAGCTACTATGTACCATAGAGACGGCGTCCAAGCTTCAAGTTAAAAAGTCAGTCGTTGCGGTGATGGCCGCCGTGCTCGATTTAGCACAGGGCACAAGACGATCACAGTGGCCATAGACGTCATCAATGCACTTTGCCACTTTATGAATTGCCAGCTGGTCTGTGTTTAGCTAAGTGAGTAACCTACTTTTTTCTAGTTATTATTATTATTATTCTTCTTCTTCTGTTTTTGCTTTTGTTTCGTTACTGCTTAGACCCTCCACATCAATTTCCACTTACACAACCCTCACCGGCCTGCATATAATAGTGATTAGCACCTGCAGTAGTCTGATTCCTTCCACCGTGGAATTTATCGTGCCATATCTGTATGCAAGTTGCTTCTTATGCATAATGCCTGCCTGCCTGCCTGCCTACAGTCATATATAATACATATATAATACATATATTATGTATTTCCCAATGCCCCTGGTGCAGATGAACGCGCAGATGTAAACCAGAACAACCCATGCTGTCCAGTCCAGCGGCAACAGTCGAGCTAAAGAGGAAATAAAAGAGGGAGATCGAGTTTGTCTGCTTGTTTGGCAGATTGCTTTGCTTGCTACACGAGAGATAGATGGTTAGAAAATAAAGAAGGCCTAAGAACCTTCCCACATCGCATAGAGTCTCTCTCTTTCATTATTCTATTTCATGTAGCTTATCTCCCTTGCTTTGATAATGCACATTATGTCGATCGTCTACATCGTGCCCTTGAGCTTCGAAAATTACCGTTATTGGCTAAACAGCGGGCGATGTCAGCTGGGCCGTCACAATCTTGAGCCTCTGCCACTCCACGATCAAATATCGGAGACTGCGAGTTTCTATGGTTATAGGCTAACGATGTAGCCAACCAACAAGGCTTTGAGTGGTGCTTTGATTGAAACATATTTTCCATCATGTCCCAGAAATAACTTTTTCGTATCAAGACCGCAAGCTACCGGATACTTCCCCCCTTCGGAGAAAAATCATCCCCTATATTATTCCGTGTGCTTTTATTACGCACAGAACATGCTACGTCTAACTACATAAATACTGTAGTAAGAAAAAAAAAGCTCCTAATATTTTGCACAAACAATATAGAGCCAAGTTGGCCACGGACACGATCGGAAAATATACCCTATTGTTTGTTTGTGAACGACATATCTTCAGTAGCATTAACATTGTCAACGCTGGATAACCGTGCATTTGGTACCTATACTTATATACTTTTATATATACATACATACATACATACATACATGATATGTGTAAGTTGATATACACCAGTATACCATTATAACTCGTCGTTATACCAAGTACCCAAGGCAACGCTAAGTCGAACTTGGCTCTTTGACCCGTTGTTCTTCTCTGTAAAATCGATTCGATCTTCTCGGTTAACAGAAGATCGCTGTCTATAGTAGCAATCACATGTATTATCATATATTATTATTATTACAACTACTATTACTATCACCATCACTATCAGCACTTACTGCAACATTGATTGGAAGCTTTTGTCAGGCTACTGAATTATATATTCTACAATGTCCAAAATGCACCGTGCTCTTTGTGGGTTTTGGGGTCGCCCACAGCTTTAGTGTCATGGCGTCACAACAGCAAGCTTCGCTCAAATTTCGCTTTGTACGAAGAATACTACCTTCTCTTTAGAATGGGAAAGTAGTCGACCCAGCAAGCCACGGGAAAA
>RHLR01000802.1:0-13485 GCA_009806335.1 Davidsoniella australis
CCGCAGGATACGCGGGACTTCTTCGAGGAAGTTGACATTCTCGACTTCCTTGCTAGTGGCACCCCACTGGATATCAATGTAGAAGAAGTGGCATAGCAGAGCCTTGCAGACGTGTAGAGAGATGCCCTCCAAAGATCTCGGGATTTTTTTTTGATAGGCAGCCCATTATATGCTACTGCCCTCAGGCACCGTATTGCTGGTTTCCTACCGTGTTTTTTTCTTCTTTCTTTTCTTTCCAAGTTTCCCTTAAGTATTTCACTTAATTGTTCTAACTTTCTTTTGCATTTGACATCCTCCCCCTTGAGCTCTTCTCTTTATTCCACCTATTTGTACCCTTTTTCTTTCTTTCTTTTTTCTATTCTTCTCTACTTATTTTGTTAACCATTCGTTCTTTATTCTTTTTCTTCTGCTTTCTGTTGACGAGCAATGACGACTCCGACCCTATCCTTCAATCCCCATCAGACTGATTGGACGGTTGTGCCTTTCTTACAATCATTATCCGCCTTCTAGCTATTTCTTGCTGCTTTGACCTTTTATCCGTCTGTCTCATCACAACACCACATTCGTTTACAACAAAAATCCATGTATTTCCCAAATATCTTTGGGGGTACTGGACCGCACTGTTGCTATTTCATCTTTCTTCATTCTTCTATTTGTTTCCTTTCCTGTTTCCGTTTCTGTTATTTTTGACTACATACCACGCTAGTTTCGTCTTGCACCTATGATTACCCCCCATCCTCTGGAAAATCAAGTGGCTATATTTAGTTGCTTACTATTCGGTAGATATCTCTGCTGAAGACTTATGGTTGTATCCATTGCACATTCGAATATTGCTTAATGCATACTACATTGTTGGCGTGTGTATACGACCTATAGCACAAATATCAGGCCATGCATATTCCATTCTGTGGAACATTCTGGGGGAGGGGGTGGTTGATGGCGGAAAGATAGAGAGACGTGGAACTCGCGATACCCAGCTCGTCCTCGGGCACATTCATTTGACTTTAATTTCCTAATGCTTCTATCAATATTCATTTTGTGGTTATTCTTTTTATTTCCGTTTGTCTAACTCTTCATATATTCGATGCCAAGATCATGTTTGATATCTATCTGTCGTGTGTGTCCAATAGTATATGCTTTTCAGTGATGCTAGATATATTCTCCTCCGTGATTCTACTTGCAAATAGCCTGTCTTATTCTAGTGGGGATTTGAAGTTTCCAAACAAAATAGAATGGAACTAAATGGAAGGTCTCTAGAAAAAAAAATGGAAGAAAAAAGATCAACTATGTAACTACCGAGCAATTGTTCCGATTTGTTTCAGCTAAGCTATACTAGCCGAATTATCAGTTACGGTTATTATTGTTGGCATAATGGCATTTGTTTCTGATAGCTTTGTTGACTTTTTTTTCTTTTTTAGTGCTGATATTAGTTCCCGTTTCGATCATGGGGTTTCGCTTGTCTAAGTATGTAAGCACGGCACAAGAGAAAAAAAAAGAGGATTATTGGTTTTAGTTTTTTAGTCTTTTTTTTATTTTTTAATTTATACATTGTGGGTAGGAACTCTGATGGTTTCTACAGATTGCAAAGGATGATGGAACATATATATATTGTGTGCTGTTGAAGGTCACCGTTGGTCCTGTACGACTTCCTGTGTTCTCAAGAAGCTATACTGTGATCTATGTGGTGAATTCGTTGTCTATCTCTAAGATCCAGAGTGAGGCTTCTGGTGCGGAATCTCTTTACATGAGACGTCTGGGCAGAAGCCCTTATTGTGGAGCACTGTACGTAATCATACCGACATACATTGTCATAAGATGGTTGTACGCAACCGTTTAGATTTTAGTATCCAGCAAATAAAGATTTCTTGTCGACACATGAAGTGTTGAAGATTGGAAAGTTAAGTGTGCAATCGTATTATGTAGAAAATATCTTGAACAATTACAACTAGAAATTCGGGAAACATTGTTATTTCATTCCTCTGTGTGCAATATTATGGAAAGAAACGCGAACTCTTATTGTATTATTCGGTACGTTACCAGCAAAATTCGCTTATGTGCTATGGTGCATATACGAAAGATGGAGCGTTAACCTAAAGAAGATACGATATTGGCAGGATATCAAACTCGGGTCGGTCCTAGTTCTCGTGATTATATTTTTAGAAGAGCTAGGAGATATAGCTAGGAGATATTGCAGAGAATAGGAAACATGACGACAGAAAAGGAAAAGATATTAAATAGTTCAAGTATAGTAGGCGAATAAGATAGTTCTAGGTGTATAGACTCTATCCAGTTCAAGGTAGTAGGGCTCCCGAGTCTTTATATCTGTATATTCTCGGGTTCCCGATAAGGCTTAGATAGATCAAAAGAGTGCTAATGAGAATCAATTCGAGCTATCGCAAGATATCACTTAGACTTGTTAGTCCTTCTTAGTATTGTCTTAGTAGTTGCATGACCTTGTTATGTGCCCATCATCTGTCAACTATGACGTTGAATTGTTGATTGGTAACTAAACTACATACTTATATTTTCTCGGTAATACTGTAATGTATTGTGAAAGCCAATTTTTGTTGTTATAACTACTAATCAAGTTGATGATGATGATTTTATTTATAGTCTAGACTACTAATCAAGTATAAAATGTAATCTTTTGCTATGGAGAACAATGGGGAATCGAACCCTAGTGATCTAAGCTAATAAAGAGTAGGAGCTTTTTTCCGTTTTCCCGGGCATGGTAAGGAAGTAGCTTGATGATAGGGAGAAATAAATGAGGAGTTTTTGCTTAGTAAGATAGAGAAGTAGAAAGCTAAGCTCTTCATTTGGAATCAAATAAACAACAAGCCGGAAGCTTAGGATCTACCAATCGCCTTGTTATTCATACAAATTCTGGCTATATCCGGTTGATCCAGCCTTGTCAGATATCCCGAAAATTTACGGTCGAAGCCATTTTGTTCCTATACTTAAAAAAAATATTGCCGAGATCAGCCCACGCCGGCAATTGAACCACGCTGAGCACTACACGTCATTTGTTCTCGATAACAAATCCATGTATACTCGGATTCTTTTTGGGATTCTACCAAGGCGCATTGATCACTTCCTTCAACCAACACAGCTAAACTTCATCGCTAGCCATTGACTGCGCCTCTACGTCTACACATCTTTTCTTCTATATTCTGCTCGGCAGGCTGACTATCTGACAAAATGCCTCGTCCGGCTGTGCTGCACCAAGTGCCGCGTTTCGTTTCCCCCGTTCAAGTGCGCTGGAAATCTGGACCGTATGGCTACACGCAGGCCAAGTCACTTGTCTACTCCAAGGTCGGCAACCCAGAGGACGTGCTCAGGTGAGTTTATATTCAACATACCAGAGAACTTGCAATCCTATTCGATGACTAATCTGAAAAAAAAAATCCACAGCGTCCACACCCACTCGATCTCACCCACCTTGCCCTCTAAGCAGGTTCTTCTGCGTACTATTGCTGCGCCGATAAACCCTGCCGATATCAACACTGTCCAGGGAACCTACGGCGTGAAGCCTGCATACTCGCAGCTAATCGGCACGGCCGAGCCTTCCGCCATTCCCGGCAACGAAGGTGTCTTTGAGGTACTCGCCACCGGCTCCGATGTCACAGACTTCCATCCTGGCGACTGGGCCATCCCGGCCTCGTCCGGTTTCGGGACGTGGCGCACTCACGCTCTCGCTGATGCTTCCTCGCTGATGCCCATCGACAAGACTGGCTTGACGGCTACACAGGTTGCCACGGTGTCCGTCAACCCGTCTACGGCGTATCGTATCCTGCGCCTCTATGGTCCCGACCAGAACCTCAAGGGCATGGTACCGCTAGCCCCCAACTCTGGTGCTTGGTTTATCCAAAACGGCGCCAATAGTGGTGTCGGCCGTGCTGCTATCCAGTTCGGTCGTCTCTGGGGCCTGCGCAGCATCAACGTTGTTCGTGAGCGCGAGACTCCCGAGGCCACCGAAGCTCTGAAGCAGGAACTTAAGGATCTCGGCGCCACTCACGTGGTGACTAATGCCGAGTTCACTAGTCGCGAGTGGAGTGCTCAGCTCAAGTCGATTCTCGGTAAGAACGAGGAAATCGGCCTCGCCCTGAACTGCGTCGGTGGAAAGTCCTTAACTGCGCTGTCTCGGTCTGTTGGCAAAGGTGCTTCTATCGTCACGTACGGCGCGATGGCGCGCGAGCCGAGTCAATTGCCTGCGGGCCTGATGATCTTCAAGGACATCAGACTCCTCGGATTCTGGCTAACGCGGTGGAACAGCGTGGATCCGGAAGGTCGCCGGACGACTATCAACGATATTCTGGAGTTGATGCGCCAGAAGCGGTTCGAGGATGTGCCTTACATCGAGCAAAACTGGGACTGGGATACTGAAGAATCAAAATTGACAAGTATCGTGCAAAAGGGCCTAGAAGGGTTCCGTGGAGGAAAGGGCATCTTCAAGTTTGGTGAGACCTAAAGTATCACAATACCGTAGGGTTATCGTTGCACTATTAGGGTTGCTATAAGACAAGATACATATATATATATACAAAGTGCCTAGTGCAACATGTCATGGAATATTGGATTACAGCGCAACGTAGTGGCTCATGAACGAACCACAAGAGAAACTCTTGAAAGATCAAAACATAGAAACCTAAATTCAAGGTAAGTGACGTGACTTCACATGCAGTGTTTCTCTTTTATTTGGAGAAGGGGGTAAACAAAACAGTAGAAGAAAAGAATGGATGAAAGGAAGAAGCAATGAAGCGAAGCGAGGGGCAGAGATAGAAAAAATAAGATGCTAATGCATAAGGATAATATAGGATTCTCGGTTCACGCAGCTGTCGTTTTTTTCTTTTGGTATTTATTTTTTAAATTTTTTTTCGTACATAGAAGGTCACTTGATGAACTTTTAGCATTATCTGAAAGAAATACAAAGCCGGAGGTTTGTGCTTCTTCTTTAGTTCTTTTTTTCTTTGGTACTATAGAGACAGCAATGATAATAGAGAATTAAACGACCATATAGAATAATAGAATAGTAGCCAACAAAAGTAAGGCGTCGGGTCGGACTCGAGGGGGAGCGGAGAAGAGAAATAAAAAACCGAGATTCAGCTAAGCGAGGCGTGAATAAGTATAGATATGGATATCCAATTTGCACATGTTATCCTACATACATAGTAAACTAAATATGTACATATGTACAATTATATCTTGATTAGCTGCAACAGCGCCTAAAAGAAGCTGGGGATGTGTTTTTATTTTATTTTCTTTGTACCCATTTCTACTGTCTTTGAGTACAACATCTGGAACGGATTGTATCCTGACAAATGGACGATGCGACCATATCACCTTCGATTAAAAACAACACAGAATATCTAAGTTGTAAGGTAGGATGGGATGAGTGAAATGGTCGTGTGACTTGGAATGATGTGAGCCAATGAATTTCCCTGGTCAGGATACAACTATAACGCATGTTTGATAGTGATCGAGCAACAGAAGAAGATCACGGCACCTGGTTTGCTTGGAGTATTACAGGTATGCTGTGCTATGTCTGTATACATACATAGGTATAGTGATGTAGACGGTGAGAAAGATAGACTAGAAGATCAAACTCCAAGGTCCGGAGGTGGCGGGACGTTGTCAAGTACATACATATGTACATGCTAGGTGCTTCAAGGCTTAGATCAAGATGATCTTTGGTTTCTAGGGGAAACGAAAAGGAAAGCTTGGAGATAATATTAAATAAAAACGCCCGGGAACATATAGAGGTTTTTTCTTCTCTACAAGAGAGAGGCTGGGTGAAATATATGTAAGAAAATCAACCTTTCATAGGCAAACATTCCAAATATGAATTGTATAAACTCTAGCAACGTCACGATAATATCGCCTAACAGGCATCAAAGACCGAAGGAGAAAAAAGCATATTAAGAATTCCAAGACGGATTAGATAGCCAAGACAACATCAACGATAGCTCCGATAGTGTCGGGGCTGAACCTCTTAAAGTGCTACAAACCATTTAGTAATGGCGGTCACAGCATAGATAGCATGCATATACAATTACATACATTCAGCCCTTGAAAAAAAAAAAAAAAGACAGAAGAAATGAGATACAAGAAGAAAGAAGAAAGAAGAAGAAGGCGAACGGAAAATAAAAAAAAAGACAAGCCAGAAACCCGGAAATGAAAGACACTAGACGGGGCAATATGCAATGGTAATGGCATCAGCTCGTGTTATAAGGTCATAGTGCATGAAGCAAATGATATGGCATCGAAGAAAGAACGGTTTCCAAACACTATGAATACAGTGCTAGATGGTATGTATGTAAATATATCTGTAAGCTCTACCACTACCAACTCTGGGGTGTACATATAGGAATGAAACCTCATTCCATCCATGACCTCTTAGTTTTTTGCCGGCTTAATGCTCATGCATCATCGTGTGCAGTATATGTATATGTGTATGTTGGCGGTGATGAAGAGCTGGCTTAATTGTATTTGTATTTGTAAACAGTCAAGACCTGCATATGATATATGTAATATGAGTGAGTAGATTATATATCTGTATAGATCAATCAGCTTGACGCCCAAGATACTACTTAAGTGGTACTAGTACCAAGATTTCTACATGTAGGGTACATATAAACTCTATACAATAATATACAAGGTAATAATTATTGTGTAAGCAAAACAGAAAAGAAAAGAAGAGAAGAGAAGAGAAGAGAAGAGAAAAACTGACTGGCGGGCACCATAGGTTTCCTCAGTTTCTGTTTAACCCGCTTCCCTTCCTTAATATCAGAATAGCACAAAAATAAAGCCCTGTTTTCACTTTTGTTTCTTACAAGGGATTCATTCATTCATTCTGCTGTCATAGGCGGCATGCCAGATCGACAAAAATAACTATGTAAGTCGCCGACTTGACTAGGGCTTAGTCGTGGGGTTGGGTTTACCGTCTTCTTCCATAATGATGTAGTTATTGTATGTGTATCTAGTTCTAGTTAGTTCGATACGGTATAAACCTCAGGGCTTTGGTCAAGGGTTTGCTGGAAAGTTCAAAGTAGATCTTGACGAAATGGCTGGCTGAATAGATAGCATAGCAAGAAGAAAAGAAAAAAAATATGCAGTAAAAAGGGAGACTGACAGACAAGACAGAAAGAACAAGAGAATCAAAAAAGAAAAAAAAAAGAACAACGTGTTTTGGTCTGTTTGTGTTTCTACCAAAATGACATGTGTACCCTAAACCCTTAAGAAGATGACATTTATTTATATACACATATAACTAGCAGACATCAATATACAGATATACAGATATAATGACAGATTGTGTAAAAGTCCGAACGGACGGACTCTCGTTGGGGATTCGCCAGCACAAAGCCGGACATGGAAGCGAGAAAAAGACCATGAAAGTGACAGGAAGACAAAGATAGAGGTGGTTACTTTGGAGGCATACAAATACGGTACTCTAAACAGGCTCGATCTGGAACCTGAAAAGGCCGTCGATAAGGGTTTTTGTCTTCTTTGTACTTTTTCAGTGTCCTTGTCGAGCCTAAACCTATCATGTAGATATATATATCTGCAAGGCAGAAGAAATGATAGGAATTCGTTGGCATTTTTATTTATTTTAATATTTAATAAAAAAAAATATATATATATATATATATTATTTTCATGTTTTCTCGACTCGGTTCGGGGCTGCGAGCCAAGTTGCCAGTTGTACCTGCAGTTAGACTTTTTGATTGGCCAACGATGTAGGCTGACGGGTATTTGATATTGTGCTGTAGATATGTAGTTTGGAGATATTGTAAGAGAGAGAATAAAAGAAACAAGAGAGAGAGAGAGAGAGAGAGAGAGAGAGAGAGAGATAGAGAGAGATAGAGAGATAGAGGTGTGTGTCTAGGAAAGATCTGTCTATATTGTGGGAGTAAATCTTACTGCATATGCAGCAATGCCGATAATATCTAATATCAGAGCAGAGCTTCCTTTTCTTGTTTGTTCCTCTCTTCAGTTTCGTTCTTCTTATGCTTTCTCTAGCTAGTAATATAATTATATCTCCCAGTTTGGCTTTCGACAAAAAGAAGTGAGGCTCACCGAATAACACGGCACAAGCTACACATATTATTTTTCCCGGGACAATGCACTTCCTTGCTGCTTTCTTATGGCTCAGCTCCTGTGAACATCGTGTCTGCATGTCTCTCCCTGGCTGCCTGACTATGACTTGGGTCTCTTAGTCTTATATGTATCTGTATGTGCTCTATATGTAAGTGCATATGTATGTGAATAATGGGCATTGTTAGGCTATTATTAGCAGTGTAAGCGGTGCGAGATACATAGAACCGTACAGTTTATATCGTGACAATCTAAGTCAAAAGGCATGCGAGCTGACAGATGCAGGGAGAGAGTCAAGTAGCCGTGTTTGTTTCCCAATGTTGATGCTGCCGTTAAATGTTTTGTTGCGGCGTAGCTTTTCTGTGTTTTATCGTCACAAAGTCTTAAAACTACTTGTTGATTTAAAACAAAACAGGCGACTGCATAAACTTGTAGGCAGCATAATAAAAAAGTACTTACGGTCTACTTAGAAGGCCCCCATTAACTTTGCTGGATTTTTATTCTCGCCTCGCTTAGGCCACAGTGCAGCTTAGCCAGCCAGCCAACCAACTAAAAAGCTTTTCTCCTTGTTTCTCTCTCTACATCTCATCCCAGCCTAAAAGAACGAAGAAGACCAAGAAAACCAACCAGGCTTGATGTGCTAGGCTGAGCAAGTGGACTGTCTCTTTTTGTGCGTGAAGAAGAAGGCAAGACAACCAAGAGGCTAAGTTTGTTCGTATAAAAAACAGAAAAGCCCGGCTGAGCTGGCAAGGCCGCTTTGCGTATAGTTATCAGCGGACATGACATGATAGAAGAGACATATTCTGATACTTAGATGACTTGTCGAGAGCTATGTCAGAAAAAAGGTCAGAAAGGCTGTCTGGATTGGGCACAGATGCAGAAACGAGGCGATCCGGGCCTTATAGAAACATTAAAAGATACATTGAGAGATTGCGAGAGATATATATATTAGACCAGTAGATATGAGAAAAAAAAAAAAAAAAAAAAGACAGAGGCTACACTGGATTTATCTTTTGCTGATCTTGTTCAGTTCTGGTATTCTGTCAAGTAAGTATTCAAGGAATAAAAACTAAAGGATGGAATAAGTAGAACCCTTTTGTGAAAGCTGACTTACACGCTGGCAGGCTGTTGTTCATCGTAAATTAAACCTGACACCTATACTGATATCCGGCATTGGGTTATATCCTGTTACTCACACACACTGTTGATCTTGTGGCGTTGACCAACCTCCAGTTGTAATGAATATGTATAGAATATTCAAAGTGCATGATATTTGTAGTTAGTTAGATATCGATAGGATCCTACAACAATAGTATAACTGGACAAAATAAAATAAAACCTTTCTTTTTTTTCTTTTTCTTTTCTTTCCCTAGTAGATGCAATGCAAAGTATATGCATGACCACCCTATCAAGCCAGGCAAAACGAAAAGAAAAAGAAAAAGAGAAAAAAAAGGCTCCTCCCAGCTTGCAGATTGGCGATGCATGAAGTCTAGTGTTCTCTTCCTCTTTCTTTCTCTCTTTCTCTCTTTCTCTCGCCTTTATCCTTCCTATATTCACATCTATGTACTGTACATCAAACCTTACACGACATAGTTTATACAACATCGAGCTGTAACTAGAATCTTTATTTTCTCGCTAGACTCCCGAAAAAGATATACACCCCCCCCCCCTCTCTCTCCCCTTAAGGAACATGATTTATTGAATATATACTTGATATATGTAGTTTTCTTCGGTTTTCTTCTTCTCTTGAAACGAAAAAGAAGCCAACAACAAGATATAAAGACCCAAAGAACGCCCACTTTACTTCACTGTCCTTCTCCTTCTCTCTCGCTTAAGAAAGAAACAAGATCAAGAAAACAAAAGAAGGATGTCTATGACGCCGATTTACTAAAGACTATCTTGAACATACTCTTCTCTGTCTGTGGATCGTGAATCTCCTTTTTCTTCTTCTTGCTTGTTTTTCTTTTTCCTCATCCGTCTTTCTTGATCTTCTTCGCCTTGAACCGAAGATCACCAAAATTCCACTATCCACCGTTTTTTCTGGCATTTGCTTCTTTGTTTTGATTTATATTGCATCATAGCATTTGATTTTATTCTTGTTTTTCTCCGCTAACCAAAGTTTCATATTATACATTATCTCTATTCCTTTTTTCTGTCGTGATACCACCATCTTTTTTTTTCTTCTATTTTTTGTGTTGTTTGTCAGCCACACTTTATACTTCTGGACACCCACCACCCTGTTTGACACTTACACGGCTTACCTTTAAGCTGCCCTTTTTATTTTTATTTTTTTTGACTTGCTTTGCTTTCAAACTTCTTGGATTTGTTTCGAGCACTACGCTCCTTGAACAATCTGGGGGTTAGAATATCTTTCATGTGCACAGTTCCACACAGCGAGCCTGTCTCCGTGTTTATTTGCAGCCATGGAACTATCGTAAGTACAGCGTGTTTCTGTTCTTCTCTTGCCGAGTCCTGTTTGGCCTTATACTGACCGATGTCTTCGTCTATACAGACCCCTCGAGCAGATCACCAGCGCTCTCTCCACCGAACTGGACGCCAAGTCGCTGTCCGTCCCCACTAGCATTATCCCGTCGGGCCTGCTCTCGCCATCTGCGGCCCAGCTGCTCTACGTCTTCATCCACTACTCATATAGCAACTCATACTCTGCGCCGCCGAGTCGCAACAGTGACTCGCGCCGCTCCATGGTGTCCGCCATGGAAACCGCCATCGAGGCTCTCGCCGCTGCCACTGCTGCTGGAAACAACGGCCTGGCTGATGCTGCCGCCGCTGAGATTACGCGTCTGCGCTCAAAGCTCAAGGACCGTGACGTGCTCGACGTCCTGGCCATGAAGCGGGGTGTTCACCCACTGGTCGACGATCTACTGCGTGATCTGGTCGAGGAGTACCACGCTACGCCTGCCCGCGCTGATGCTCTGCAGGGCTGGGTTTCTCTGGCTAACGCGCCTAGTGTATGCGCTGCTGTTAGTGGCGCCTATCTCTCTGCCCGCAACGAACTCGCTTCTCTGCGTCTGCGCGAAGCCGAGGCCGTTTCCTCCGCTGCCGAGGCCGAGATCAAGGTAGCCTCGTTGGACGCCTCTCTAGCGCGCTACAAGAAGAACCAAGAAGAGCTGGTGGCTCGGCACCGTGAACAGGCTGCTGCTCAGGCTGCCGAAATCGCCCAGCTGAAGGCTCACGTGGCCGAGTTCATCGAGATCAAGGCTCAGCTGGAGAAGCACGTCGTCACGCAGAAGATTGCCGAGGGACTGCTCGAGGAAGCCCGCACTCAAGTTGCCGAGCTGGAGCGCGAGAAGGAGGAAGATCGTCTGCGTAGACTCGTCGACGATATGCACCGTGCTAGCGAGGAGCGTGCCCGTGTTGAGCGTGCCATCCGCGAGTCTGAGAAGACCAAGTCGTTCCCTCAGCCTGTTGATTCCGATGAGGAGTCTGACGAAGGCGCCCTTGAAGTCGGTCACGATGATACCCTGGTCGTGACTGGTGACGTCGAGGCTGTTGCTGGCGCTGTGCTGCCCTTGAGAAAGGATAAGGACAGCTCCAGCTCTAGTTCCGGCAGCGAGTACGATGAGCCTGATAGCAGCTCTGATGATGGAGACCAACATGAACATGAACATGAACATGAACATGAGCAAGAACAGGAACAGGAACAGGAAGATCGCCAGGTGCAAGAAGAGCAATTGTCTGAATCTGTTCAAGAACCTACCGTTGCTATCTCGGTCCTCCAGTCGTACATCTACGGACCGTCGTTTGATGACGTCGCCGAGATTCACCCCGACTCGTCCTCGGCATCTGAAGATGAAGCCCAAGAGGCTCCCCATGAAGCCCCTGTTTCTACCGTTGAGGACCATCAGACTTCGGATGTGACCCTGGTTGCTGGCTCTGTCTCTGTCTCTGTCTCTGACCAAGAAGAGGCTCAGGAATCCGAGCACGAATTTGATACCGATGCTCTGCCCATCATCGGCAACCCATTTGCGGACCCAGAGACCCTGCCAGGCCCTCCTCTAACCGTTGGTGCCTTCCCCGAGTCTCCCAATCTGGGCATCGACCAAATCCCCGTTGGTGTTGCCGTCACAGAAGAGGAAGCCCAGCCTGTTTTCCAAGCCCAGGTCATTGCCGTTCCGATTCCAGAAGTGTACGTGACTGAAGACGGAGACGAAGATGTGCAGCAGAAAGAGGAACCTGAGCAGCTCAAGGTCGAGGAAGAAGAACAAGAGCACGAAGACACCAACGAAGTTCCGCCTCCTATCCCCCCCTCGCAAGCGTAACAGCCGCATCGTCGACACCTACACTTTCCCCGTGATAGCTCAGATTCCCGAAGAGGTTGCTTCTGAGACTACTACTGCGCGCACCTCCGATCCCGCACTCGAGCCTGCTGCTACAGACGAGTCCGACTTCGAGGTGGTTTCTCCGTCTCCCGAACCAGGCGCCCAGGCCCCCGTTCCCGCCGTCCAGAAAGATGACGAGGAGGACGAAGAGGTTGCCGTAGAGGCTGCTGTAGAGCCCGCTGTCGAGAACCAAGAGACACCCGCTGATGTTGGTGAGACGGCAGAGCCTGATGCTGTCTCTTCTGCTGCCGTCGAGCTCCCTGCTACTCCGGTTGTCAACGATGAGCCGTTGTCTGAGACTGCCACTGAGATCGTGACTGAAGTTGTGCTTTCTAGCAGCCACACAATCAAGAACCCTACGATAGTCGAGCCGTCTGGCATGTCCTGCCGCATCTCCGAGGACAAGTCTTCTGATATCCTGCTGCCGCAGTACACCATGGCAACCGTAGAGACGGCGCCTCCACTGCCTCGTCGAAGTTCTATCCCGCTCCGTACATCGTCCAACACCTCGTCTCGCTTCAGCCGGGCCACGACATCGTTGCCCTCTCCTCCGCAACCTACCTATGCCGCCCCTGCCCTGTCATCAACCGTTGCAATGGCCGCTCCGTCGCTTCCACCCCGACCTGACCACCCACAGCAGGTCCAAAGCCCGTCCAGTGCCATGGGCTCCTCATATTGGAACATATTCAACCGTGACGCTCGTCCCGAGCCTGCCACAACCGCCTCCTCCAGCATTGTTGCCACTGGAACCAGTGGAGGTGGAAGTGGAAGTGGAATGGGAATGGGAAGCGGCCCTGCGACGTTTGCGTCTAGCGGTATCTCTGCTGGCGTAAACGCCCTATCGGCAGCCGCTGCCTCTGTAGCCGCCGTAGCTGCTAGTCAGACCACCAGTGCCAACCAGAGCGACGACGACAACCACAACAACTACAACAATAACAACAACAACAACAACAACAACAACAGCGGAGCGGCAGTCAATGCTATCCGCAAAGCTGCCGGCAGTGCCGCACCGCCAGTTCCGCCCAAGAAGCCCCGTCGAACTCGGCGTCTC
>RHLR01000803.1:0-13477 GCA_009806335.1 Davidsoniella australis
CTCTTGAATATCTTGAGATGACCTACAAGGAACTCGAACCTAGTAGTTGAGACTCAATCGAATGCTTCACGATGCTCGCTCGGATTGAAGACTGTGTACAGGACTATGACCAGCAAGTGAATGCGTGCCCTGTGCGAACAGCAGCTTCCTTCTCAACGAGCGAACGAATCGTAGCTTACGACTAAGAACACTAGATATTCGACCTAGTAGGAATCAAGAACTGGGACGTGGGAAATATGCACCGATCTTTGATGGGAGAACCTCTCTTTCGCCATGGTGTTGACTTCGTCTTATAGCAGGCATTTCAAGGGTTTGAACCCTTAATTCTAAGCTGTGCCACGGCTTTCAACGCGACAGGACAGCAAAGGACAAGAGAGAATCAAACGACTATTCAGATCATGAGAGAATTAGGAAATCTAACTTATCTGGCCTAACCGCTTATCCATACGACGAGATCTCAAACGGGCTGGTTAGAATAAGGTGTTGTTATTGGAGCTTATAAGTCATGGATTGGTAGAGGGAAATGAATGCTTAACTATGAGCAAGTTTTGATGTGTTAGTGAGCCCTGTCAGCAGATAAACAAGAAGACATGCGGAAATATTGACTCTCGAATGGAATATATGAGACGAAAAGAAAGAATAGTATAAGTTAGTATAGGAAAGCTAGCGCGGTATCGTATTGAATACCAGGAGATGGTGAGTTTGGTATGAATCGACATTAAAATCTTGGCCCAGTGTATCAATATGTAGGTATCAACCTTAGACCACGAAGTAATTCCGAAATCAAGAAGTGGATCATTTTCCATGAATGACTTCAGAGCACTTTTGTTGCCAGGCTCACTCACAGCCTTGCACATACCAAGGGCTATGGGAGCTGAAGGCATCGGATCAGCGACCAAGTCAGCAGGTAGAATTGAAGCCAACTTGCCCGAAGGAGCCTCAGCAACCTCTGCGAGAGGCTTATCGTAGTGGGTGTTACCAACACAGAAGCCAGGGTGGTTCAAGGGAAGGCCAAGGAAGCGGCGCATATCGATCACGCGTAGGCATCGCGCAGGACCAGCGTCACTGGCTGCCTTGCCAGAAGCAACAACTTTGTCCAAACGAGCACGGCTGATGGACTTCCACACGTATGTAGTTACAAATACTCAAGTAAATCTTCGTAGTGGCTGGCAACTTACAAGTTCAACTTTGGTATCAGCTGTGGAAAGCCTAGTGCCGTTCGGAAGCCATCTCTAGCAGCATTGCCTAGTACTGCTATCTTCTTGCCAAAGAAGATTGATGGTGAGGTTGCTGTCATGATCTGCTGGTCTAAGAAAGAAAGAGCATTCCTAGCGAAGGATGAAGAGTTCAATAAGTACCCTCTGTGGGCTTAAACTCCATGAAAGGATACATTTTGTACATAGCTATCAACTTGCTAGGACTGTTCAATGCATATTTAAATTGTGTTTCGCACAAAATATCTATCACTCCTGCTTGTGAATGTTGTGATATCAAACCTAGACTCAATGTCCCCAAAAAGGAACAATAGTATCCCTATGTAACCATAAAGGTAGGGTTTTACAAATGTATGTAATCTTTCCGTTTTAACAAGTTACATTATGATCAAGTATAATCCTGTCTATTCTAACCTATTTCAAAATTTTATTAATACATGTATAGCTTACTTTATTGGCTCTCCATTGGTGATGTCACGATATCTGTCTCGTATTCTGTACTTGACATGGAAACAGGTCTCTCCGAGCTATCGTCACTTGACCCCGACACAGTCGACGTACTACTTCTAAGCCGCCTAACTTTTCCCCGAATATGAACCGGCGGTGGTTTACTCTTATCTATCTCAAGATTCTTCCCTGAAGCTCCTGCTATGGCCATCGCACATGTAGCCCGTTTTGGTCTCTTAGGCGTGAGAAACTGTCGAGGGCTTTCACGCTTTTGCTGGCGTGGCGGCGATGGTTGTTGATGAGATGGATGTGGTTGGCTACGTTTCTCGCCAGCGACCATGTTGCTGATGCCCCCGGTCTTGCTTTGACTGCTTTTGCTGCTGCTGTGCTGGAGGCCGAGTGATGATGGCTTTGCTTTGGGGTGTTTAGATTTGCCCTTTTGTCGGCCAATTGGTGATCCCGTTCTCACGGTAGCCGCTGTAACGCTGCTCTTAGTTGCGGGGCTTGCTACAGTGGACGGTGAAGACATTGGGGGGATATTCGTCAAGGTAGTAGAAGGCCGGCGACCGGATATCAAGCGGCTTTGAGAGCCAGAGCGGGCACGTGACGATGCTGCCTTTTCTAGTTCGACGGCAGTGTGAAGATGAGGAATGCTTCGACTACGGCGCTGTGATTTACGCCCATTGTTGTTAGGGGCATTGAAGGACGAATCTGTACGTGGAGTTACAGCCCCTGTCCGCGCAGATTTATCGCGATGTTCATTGGACGAAACAGCCTTTGTAGTTTCTTCTGTCGCAACAATATTCGGCTGAGTCTGTGCTTCTACATGGGTAGCAGCTGTAGCTTCAACGAGAGACGTCTCTGGTACAGCCGTAGTGGCTGTGGGTATGGCTTCGCTAGTTGTCACCTCGGGCTGTTGACTTGACTGTGCCTGTGCCTGTGCTTGCTTTTGTTTTTCAGCATCAACAGCAGCCTGTGCTGCCTGAGCTGCGGCTATTGCCTCTGGATCTGGCGGTGGCGGCTTTGCAACACGTAGTTCTCGGCGCAGAAGCTGGATGTCAATAACGGGCGTTCCCTCGGCGACTTTGCTCTGTAACCGATCGCCATCGTAATCAAAGTACAATGCCCAAAAAGAACCCTCACGCACAGCTACAAAGCCTTCCCAGCCACTCAATGTCAGGCGTCGGTCTTGTCTTGTACAATCCCACGGGCCAGTGATATTTCCGTCGGAATCGAGGCGAACGCCAAACTTCACTTCGTAAGTTTCACTATGCACGTAAATCCAGTTCATAATGGGTGCTGTGTCGGTAATGGTTGATACAAGTCCGGGGAAACGAGCCTCCGGATATGGCAGGTAATAGCCAGAGAACGGGTGGCCAAAGGGTGCATTGTTGTCGAGGCCGGTGTCGATGTAGAGCTGGGTCACGAGTCAAAAAATATAGGGTTAACGAGATGTCCCTTTAGGTTAGGTGTTATATACCAAGGTATGAAGGAGTTGCTTACCTTGTCTCCAGAAAGAACCACACAGCGGCCTTGCAAACCCGGGCTAAACTCGGAACTCTTTGGGCAATGGACAATGAGATTATTCTTTCGTGATCGATGTTCTTCTCGTCGGGCTTTTGCCTGAGCATGGCGAATGCCCTCTCCAGCTCCAAAAATAACACCGAAGCCAATAATGGTCTGCAAGACCATGATGTTGTAATAGCCTCAATAAAGGATCAGTAGCCTTGAGAAAGTAACAGAAACAAATGAGAGAATAAACGAACGAGCACGAGTGAATAAAAAGAAAGTTCAAGAATCTCTCACTCAACCGTCTACCCGGAATCGTTTCGTGATGTTCGGCAAGTATCGGTTGAAAGTTGTACCCGGCAAATAAACAGAATGGTAACGCA
This sequence comes from Davidsoniella australis, assembly GCA_009806335.1. NCBI lineage: Eukaryota > Fungi > Ascomycota > Sordariomycetes > Microascales > Ceratocystidaceae > Davidsoniella > Davidsoniella australis. The sequence continues at coordinate 3,554 of RHLR01000803.1, forward strand.
AAATATCACGCGTGTACACAGTAAGCTGTTACTTTAGATATTCGTTAACGATTCGGCATCCAACCTCGGGAGACGGGAAAGGCGAAATTGGTCGGTCTTGGAGAAGAAGAAAGAGGAGGAGCTATCGATTGAGGGTGACTGTGTTTGTTTGAATGGATCCGTACGATAACTTGGATGGTAATATCAAGCAGTAGTAAGAAACCGAGCAGAGGTAAAAGCTACAACAGGAAAACAAAAACAACAAACACAAAGTCACAGTAGAAATTCCAATGCATCACTGGAGAAAGGCCAGACATAATGCCGTGCAACGAACACACCTAGGCTTTAGCTCTCTTGTTTGTTCTATCTTTAACTAAAACTATGAAATTACACAATTACTAACTCGATTATTTCTGGCCTGATTTTTGGCCAAGAAACTAAAAAAAACCAAGTGATAATGTTGTTCTAGAACAACATGTTGTGTAGTGAGACTTAGGGTTATATTGTAACCCTAGCCACTTACATGAACGACAAACTAATGTGAAACACGGAAACGCATCCTGAACACTTGAAAAATTGGTAGATAGCGCTGACAACATATAATTACAAGAGGTTTCTAGTGGCTAGTACATATCTGTATAGTATGATAGTCTAGCGTTACAGGCTATGTGTTTCAGCAGAACAACAGACTGCTTCGGCGGACGGAAGAAAGTGGCGCCAGAACAGCACGATTATGGCCGCCATAATTGGGATTGTTGGTTTCACAGTTAAAGAGAAGGGGAAGGAACAAGGAACGATAGTTCGTCGGCTGTGAAACAAGTTTCCGAGGTTTAGAAAAAAAAGGAAAAAAAATAAGGGCAAGAGAGAAGCCAGCCATCCCACGTTTCCCCTTCCAGCTGCGGTTCTTCTGTTGCATTCTTGATTACCAGGGAGAATTGTTTAACGTAACAATAGCTTTTACTGCGTGTTGCTCTCCTTTGCCAAAATCTTACGAAGCGACGTCGCCTTCGCGTACATCATGTCCGCAAAGCACAGCTTGCAGTAGAGACCCTATAGCACTATAGTCTCAGTGATATAGCACAAGCAGAAACCACGCCATTTTCATCACGCACTAGCGTGCTCTCTAAAAACAACGGTATTGTGCATCTACGGGGGAACATATAACACAAAAGAGGGGAAATATGTAAGCTGAGGGCTATCAAGAACCCAGGCGGCTGCAGTCAGAATAAACATCGGCAAATGCGCTGTTTTTCAGTATTCAAACTAAAAACACGACAATGAAAAGGCTAGATCTGCTACACGGCAGCCGACTAAACACAGAAAAAAAAAGGACTAACCACCAGAAAAGTAAAGCATGTTAGTTTTTGTTTCCGCAAAGAACCCAGAAATCAGGCGAATGATGCTAGAACATCACGCCACTCTATAAATTTGGTGGGCGTGAGCGGCATCTAAGGGGGGGGGGCGTGCATAGTACAAAAAAGACTCGAAGTCCGTGCGGACAGAGCGAGCAATCGAAGCAACGGCCATTTGTTAAGGCAATGATATATAATTCATGTATTTTTGCTAGGCCGGCTGGTTGCACTATTGAATGGCCGTTGAAAACGTAATTAGATACGTATATAAGTGAAAGAACTAATACAAGCTTCCTTGTATTACTCTTGATATAGGTGAGCTATAACCCAAAAGACTGCACGAAACCCTGATATGTATATATGGTACGTTGTTTGCAGCTGTAGCTATAGAAAGCAACATCTTAGACAGCTAAGCACCGAGGAACGGCCCGCAAGGCAGCTGCATCTTGAGAGTCTAGAGCTTGTAAAGCTGCCGCCGGACAAAAGGAAGCTGAAGCTTTTGCGGCGGGAGTGGTTGCATGAAAGGAAGGAAAATATCCACAGGGTCTCTTTTCCTTCTGTTTCTTTTTATTCTTATTGTTTCTTTTCATTCTGCATATTCCGTCTGGATGGATCCTTCCGTTTCGGTCCCGATCCAAGGCTTCGACGTTCAACATTTCAGATATTAAGAACAAAAAAAGAGCTTAGGTCTAGAGAGTACATTCTTGCTAGGAGATTTCTCATACGATTTTCAAGGTGCTTTGGAGTTCTGTCTGATAAGATGATTTGGCTCTCGGGCTCATAGCACAGAGATTAAAATAAATGCTAACTCTGAAAGAAGAACTACAAGGTGCTTGGGGGTTTTAACGCTTCGCTTAACCGACTTACACGGGAGTTCGCACTGTTTATGAAACGAAGATTGTATGTACCATCACAGTGTAAATAGTGCGTCCGGCACATGCCTGGCTGTCGCACAGAGCCTCTCATCAACGATCCCCTGGGAATCTCTGCCAAACTCCCCGATAACCCTCGAAAGACAAGACTCCGTGTTTCCTGTGTCAGAAAGACATCCCACCAGAGCCAGGCCCTTTTGCTACTACTTTTTCATTCTTGAATCACCGTTTAACACTGACAACTCAACCACAAAATCAACCACACTATGGAAAACGTACGATGGCGCCGTGTTGTCCATCGCCCGCTGCTTTGTTTTTGATACACGAACAAGTCAAGCGAGCGTCACAGCCAATCGATCGCTCTCCGTCATTGAACGTGACATTATTTGTGCCGGCCAAGTTAATTTCCGCTTGGGTGACCAGATCACAGTACTAAGATGCTAAGATGATGGCATAATCCGGCGCAGCACGTCGATGAAGTTCCCATTCTCTGCCCTGACCTTTTCGCTGCTCCTTCTCACCCGGCTCTTTGTCGTGACTTCACTTGTTTGTTTTTGCAATCAAAGTTGCAACTGCTTGGCTGGCTTTGCTCGGTAATAGTAACGCCGATAGAACCACAGTCTATGTCTTGCTGGCTAGCTACCCAGAAGAGTTCTTGTTGCCGCCTGATCCCGGCCATACTGCCTCAGACTTACAGCTATACCCAACAACTAGCTTCTTCAACAACCTAATTTTCCTCTTCTGTCACATATAAAACCATGGCTACCGCCACCTCATCATCGTCTTCTTTCCCCCCTCCTTCATCATCACAACCTTCAATACCATATTCTTCTTCGCCATCACCATCTACCAAGCCTTCTCGACCCCGGCGGTCTTCAATTACTAGCAATTCACCTTCTTCTGCTCCATCTTCTGTAGCGGTCGGTCACCCTCCCATCGCCACTACGTCGTCGTCGTCGTCTTCTCCTGACCCGACTTCCTTCTCTCCCGTCCGTATAAAGCGTGCTTCGACTTTCAAGCTTCCTTTGCCCGTAAAGGTTAACTCCAACTCCTCCTCTCCTGCTTCAGCAACCCCTCCAGCCCATAGACGTCGCTCTCGTAGCTACACATCACCAGCTCCACCTCCAGAGCTTTCCTCACATCCCTCTTCACAGCAGTCTTCAACCAAGACTTCTTCTTCTAACACTCATCGCCCTACCCGTTCAGACGCCGACGCCGCCCGCGCCGACATCGCCAATTTCTTCCGCAAATCGCTCTCGCTCGATCCTGACGCTCTACGTCTCGTAATCCCCGAAGACTCTGCTTCAACGACTACTACCGTCAACAACAAGCCCTTCACTCTTCCTGAAGCTCAGCAGCTCCAGTCGCTACAGGCATCGTTGATCTCTGCACACCTCCAATCTCTTCAGCAACAACAACCACTCTTCAAGATGTCTTCCCCTGCTACCTCCAAGACCGGTGACGCTACCATTCCCTATGGCGGCAACTACCAGCAGCAGCAACAGCCTGCTGGCAACCGTGCTCTGCAGAACATTCCCATGCCTAACCTCTCGGGCCCTCCCAACGGCATCGTCGGTAAGTGACAAAATATCCTCTCTAGCTCTACTAAGCTCATTACTAACATTCACATCTATAGGTAACCTCCTGAAGGGTCCTGTCGGTAATGACGGCAAGCTCAAGGATGCCGCTCTGATGGTTGGCATCAAGCTCGATCTAGAGGCTGAGGTGCACTTAACAGCCCGCATACGTGGTGACATCCTCGTTGGCCTGTATTAGCAGGTTCTCGACGCCGATGGCCACCAGCGAGTGCAGGACGAGCAGTTTGAGATACAGACGCAGCAGGAGCAAGATAACTTGGTGGCCTTCAATTTACCTGCTGCTTCTTTTCCATTTCACAGTCAAAGACAGCAGCAGCAACCATTAGTTCAGGATCGAGAATTCCAACAATCTTCTGTTAACACACAATTTCACCAGTTGCAGCCCCCCAATGTGAAGAACCTTGAACAGCAAGAGAAGCAGCTGACTGAAGAAAAACTTGTGTCTTTGTCTCCTATTGTGCGAGAACAAACTATCTCCAACCCTGAGCCCATGCCTTTGGTCTCCGGCGTCGCGAAAACCGACCATCGTGAGGCAGTTCCTACGACCACTCTAACTACAAATGTGGCACAGTTGCCGCCTAAGCCAATGGTTCATCCCCCCGTGACCCCCCAAATCGACAAGAACAAGAAAGGAGCAATTGATATAGCAAAAGAGACACTGCTGGCAAAGTCTACGGACATTACTATTATTCCGAAGATGAAGAAGCCTAACCAGGAAGAAACTATAAAAAAGCATGATGTTGTGGTCCCCAAGGCTCAGGACAAAAAGCCGGAAACAAAAAATGTCGAAGAGATTTGGTCTCCAGTCAAGAAACCCATCTCCAAAGTTTCTCCTCCCCCTCCACTTCAACTTTCACAGCCAGTAGTCTCATCGTTAGCTTCGCCCCCCAATATTCCATCTCCCATTCAAGCAACAACTTCACCTCTAGTTTCTCCCACGCCAACTACTTCTTCTGCACTGTCCCCCACACCAACCATGACTACATCTATATCAACAACTACAACTCCTGCAAACGCCGCAACCGCCATGATCGAGAACATGATGTCTAAAGCAAGCAGGAAACGAGGAAACAAAAAGACCGAAGGAGTATAGGACAGGAAAGTATCAACGACGAAACATCTTCAACTGTGGCTAGTGCTGATAGCGCTACAGCAGCGGCAAGTAATAGCAGTGCTACCTTGCTACAGCCTACGACAACAGCATCATCTAGTTCGGACCGCCCACCATCACGTGCTGATTCTACGACGTCTGTGAAGAGCAGGAGCTCCAAAAGGCGTTTTGGTCTGTTCTAAAGCCATTGATTCTCTAGTTTGTTTCCATATTTGGTTCTTTCATTTTGTGTTGTTCTTTTTCCCATTTCCCTACTATGTAATGATTTTTTATTTTCCTTGGTCTTTAATCTCTATTTATTCTTGACGTAGCTTTAATTCATTGCAGTCTGTAACCATAGTCGAAGACTTGCAACTACGCCATTCATCAATGGAAACAACGTTATCATCTAAAACTCTCTTTCAACTCTAATTGGCCACTGAACTCATATGTTGCACAAATGATCGTTTTGTCCGCACCTTCTCGATTAAGAAGTCTGTTTAGGACTTCATGCTTACTGTCATTAATACTTAGGTGATACTTTATAATGTGGTAGTTTGATGTTATGTTCATTACAGTTTAAACTTGGATATTTACGGTTCCCATAGATACTCCTGCTCGACATTTCCACCCGCCAACTGCTTCAGCGCGTGGCCATAATCTCCACCGTTCGGTGTACGCAGCAGTGTGTGGATATGGAACTTTGCCGGCTCCGTGTTTGTCAAAAAGACTCCAGAATGATGGTCAAATTCGACGATGATCACAGGGCTCTGGATGCGGTAGTAGAACGGATCGGCATCGCCAAACCCGCCAATCCAGCAAAAGTGCGTCTCAGTCCAGTGTTTGCGCACGAGATCCAGACGTTTAGCTCGCGCGGTGGCCGGGAGATACAGCAGATACTGGGCGATGATATCTTCGACTAGCTTTTGTTGCTCCGCCGGCATCGATGCCGCCGTGATGCCTTCGTACGGCACGACGCGGTTATCACGGTATGCACCGCACAGATGGCGTTGGTCATCGTGGTTCCAGCGACCACGTGGCATCGCGGGATCTTTTAGCCCAAGGTAAATTTGTGCGGCGGTCTGTTGCGCTACGGGCAGCGACTGCATGAGCTGTAGGCCAAGTACTTCTTCGGTCTGCAAGATACGTGTGCCGGCCAAGACACCAGCGTCAATTTCATTGGGCTCAGCACCCGTGAACCACGGAGCAAGCTCCATCTGGCGGCCGATGAAGAGGGCATTCAAGCACAAGTGATGGCCATAGAAGGAAATACCCCACGGCCGCGTCGTCGACGGTGTTCCAAAGAAGACGATGTTGTAAGACCACTCATTGCAGATATCCGGAGCCTTCACCAGCTCACCTAGGAAGCCGTTGATCTGCATAGCGGCCACGGCTTTAGCATAGCCCTCCGGTGAAAGGAATGAAGCCAGTACATCAAGTGCCTGTTGGCACAGGGTAGCTGGGAGTTCCTCTAGACGGAGTCCTTTAGCGGACAAGAGGAACTCCGGGTTCGACCATGTGCGCCATTCAGACGAGTCGATGTGCAGAGGTGTCAACGGCGTACCGTTTTTAGCAGCAGCAGAGAGGAAGGTCTCAGTAGCTTGTACGATGGCCTCAATAGGCATGTCTTCCTCCTGTAGATCAAAGAGACCCGAACGTACGGTGCCTATAGCACAATGTATGTTTGATTAGCACAGTGCATGCTGCATTATACATATCTCAAGAGCTTTTAAACAACTTAATGAGCTGTTAGCGTGAAATAAGAAGCAAAGACTACGCACCATCACTAGTCACGCCCTTTAACGGTTCCTGAAGCAGCTTTAGCCAGTGCATATACAAGCCATGAAGCCATGGTGGCTGGCCACCCGTCTTAAAGGCCTCGGCATATTCATAGCACGTCTGTGTCGCCATAGTAGTGAAGCGAGGAGTCGACAGATCAGGCAGATACTGTCGGTATGCACCGGAGCCAGAAGTGGCAACAGCGCCGGTCTCGGGCCCGGTCATGACTCGTGATGTGAAGAGAGAAAAATAAGAAAAAAAAAGGAAATTGTCCTGAGGATATAGAGCCGTACAAACAAAAAGGTCACAGCGTGGCTTTCCTGCGTCTTGCTTCAATATGACAGGAATAGTGACACCGAGAGATCTGCAGTGACCAATTGTTATTTGCTCTCAAGCGGTCTACGCAGCTAGAATTAACGTTGGGTTCGTTAGCGTCAAGCCCACAGGATGATCTGATGTATGACTCCATAACCCTAGTATACTAACCCTATAGGTATTGTAGTGTGCCCCCGCACCTATGTACATATATATATATTTATTTTTTTCTCTCATCTAGAAGACCTTGTTTGAACAAGTCTAACTAAAAAATTGAGTCTTTTGTTTATAGTGGGCTCTAGTCGTATTGAAAGCAATATTTGCTGCGTAACAATAATGTCAGATGCCAGGTACCCTCGTTCCAGCCACCGTCACATTTTATTGCTAATAGTAGCATTGGGAATCACGCTAGACATCTTTCATATGCATAACGCACCGTGTTAGTATAACCCTTGAGTAGAGAGAGGTAGAACAGTCAAGAGAGAGAAGAGACAAAGATAAACTGACGTGCATATTCCTTTCATCGGGTACTGTTACCTACTGCGTTCCTGCACATGAACTAAGACGTGTGTCTCGTAGCCAAGATGTCGTTGAATCCATATTCGTGTTCGCTTCTGCACTTATTCCACTTCTTCAACTTGACTAACTAGCTTAAGCATAATGTGCTCACACCGAACATATCCTCCTAGCTAGAGTAATCTGCCGATACCGGCTCTTCCCACAACCACAAAAAGAAGTGGGATAGTGGGGGAAAGCTGCGGCTCAACAATAAGATGGCCGTTCCCTGCAGCTCTAGGGCATTATTACATCGACGGATTTACGAATGTCCACTCTGCGACTCATAGTGTAATGCTAAGAATGAAAGGAAATGAGGGGGGGACTCAAAGGAGGACCCGGCGGACGAAAATCTGAATTTCGATGTGGCCTGTTCGATCTGATAAGCCACAGGCGGGGAGGAGGGTATTCACAACCACAATATATGATAAAATAACTCTGTAGTAAGTCTTTTTGTGTCTTGTCATAATAATTTTATCACGAATCATTGCCTATAGTTCACTAAAATCCATCTACGGGGACAAAATATAGAAAAGCTACAATATACAGCTATCTTAGTGTATATTGATGATTTGTGTTTGGAATTCCGTATATTCTATCTACTCTGTTCACCAAGTTGCAGAGACCAGACTAGTATTGCTATATTTGCCTTCCTTCCATCCTCATTTTTCGTTGTTTGCATTAAGATCCAAAGTTTGGTAAAAAAAAAAAAGAATCTGATAGATATATCACAGCCACGTCCCAACGATCTGATAAGGGTTACGCCACAATAAACGATCTGATAATAATTTGTGCCACACAAAAACGATCTGATAATCCAGCCCTACCAGAAATTCTCAGCAAAACGCCACCCTCGGAAGTCCGAAAGGCGTGCTAGCTGTGTTGCGCCACAGCAGTTTCTTCTCGGATTAAATTAAAATAGTGGCTGTTAACACCGAGGTTTATCAGATGTGATTAGTCAGACTGCTCAGAAATTTTCTATGGCGAGACTGCGTCACAGGCCACATGCAATTTTTATTGTTAATTGTTGTTGTGTTTGTTCCTGTTTGTAGAAGGCTGTTCTTTTCATTCATATTTACCGAATTTATCTTTCTAGTTGATGTCTTGCTTTGCTGCTTGTCCATATGATAGTTCGTATAGTATTACTTGTATAACTAACTAATAATTTTAAGGGAAAAAATAATCATCCCAAGACAAACAAAATAGCCAAAGCGGCAAGCGACGGGTAGCTACAACCGACATTCAGACTACCACTACTACTTACTACCTTAGAGAGGAAAAAAAGAACAATAAAAACACATAACGAGGGAAAAAAAAAAGTTCCTGCTAAATGGAATCCCTCGCCAGCACAGGCCAGCGATCCATTGTGCTAAGATGGCGCTATAATTTTTTATTTTTTTTTAAATATTTACTATTAGCCTGGAGTCCTGTTTCTTGTGATTATTCTGGTCTTGTTTTTCTTTCCTTTTTGTTCTTCGCTTTCTGACTATCGTTTTGTGATGCTTTCTATATCTGGCTTTTCCAGCCACAACGAGTGAAACTAGCAACTTCCAATAACACCCAAAACTGCAATAATACGAGTCACTGCAAATAGAGCCTAGCTTTGTTTCGCCCGGCAGTATCAACACCGCCTTTCAGCTCAGAGGCTTGAGCTAACACTGCCAAAAATCTCCCACGCATTGTATTCGTCGTCATTTCTGTTTTTGCTTTTGCTTCCTTTTGTTTTCTTTTGGCCTGCCGCGCTTCGCAGCAGCGACTTATCTGTTTTTTTTCTACAGTGCTCTGCTTATAATTGTGGCAAGGCTATCCTATCCGGTCGAGCAGCCCATTGCTTATTTGCCATTGCGTTTGCACATGCAGCTGCCGCCACTAATCACATCACCCATTTCTGCAAAATTTACAAATATTTCCTCTTTCTCTTTCTTTGCCAGCCGATTTCTTTCCGCGCGGTGATCGGCACTCGCCCACCCACTCTCCTGCACTAGCCAGGATTGATCTTATCTGATTGATTAATTGCGTCTGCCGGATCGTGTCTTTTTCACTGGCTTTTGCTTCCTTCTTTACGCAAGGCAGTCCACCCGCCGGTCCCGTCCCCTCTCTTTTTCTCCTCCTCTTCTCTTTGCTCCAACGCACACGATCACACTCTCACATTCATTCACATCTGTTTGGTTGCTTGCTTGCTGGTTTGTCTGTCTCTTCTGCTATCATGTTTGAAACCATCAATCCCTCCTCCACAACCTACGCCGCCTCGTCGTCAACATCAGGTGCTGCTGCGGCAGTTTCTGCGTCGGTCGATGACGAGGGCACCTCACCGGCCTCTACTGACGACCACCATCACGACGACTCCCCGCCCCCGTAAACGCCAGCGTGTGCGGGGGCGGGGA